>VOPJ01000746.1:185344-413107 GCA_014673585.1 Semibalanus balanoides
GTCCGGCGGTGTCAGATTTGACGAGTGTTGCGGGCTTGCTGCAGTGCTGGAATTGAGAACCACTTGACTTCCTAACGCACCTGACACGCGGAAGGGGTGCGCACTGCGCAACGTGCGCACCGCCTGACCTCTGTCTCAAAGCTGGGGTGGAGAGGGGAGGAGTGGGGATAAAGTGACTGGGTTCCGCGCTGACAACAGCCGCCGCGCTGCTGGGCTGCCTGGCAGTGATTGCATAATGCGCAGCGGGATTCGATGCATGATTCGAACTGGCTGGATTATTCGACACGTAGAATGGCTAAAAGGAGAGATGTGATTAACCCTTGCCAGTGAAGCGTCCGATACCTACGTGACCGTGCAGGGTGGGGATGGGTGACAGGGGAGTGGGGTAACTGATACCCTCAGGGCCCACCGCCCTGGTGTCTGTCATCCCTAACGTTGACGCTTGACCCTCACGGCTCCGACCAGGGTGCCAGTAGTAGTGTCCGACGCTTCTGTAGAAGGTGCTATATTTCGTGTATAACTAACAATAATCGTCAATATTATTTGCTACCTTATTTTGCCACGCGTCTACTGATCCTACTTTTGACCTCTGGGCATTCCTTCCTTATCAGTGTTGTGAGGGGCTGCCCACAAGAACGGGAGTAAATCCTTTGACATTCAATTGCGCAATCGGCCCATTCTCCCGGGCAATAGCACCTCTTATCCGCATGACATGACCTTACCGTTTTCCTGACCCGGCTGGGTCATGCAGTTGCTTCCAAACGCTGCCAGTGTGAGGGCAGAGGTTGGGTGTCAAAATTTATCCATTGAATGGTTGGGCCCCATGACACTTATACCCGTTCCTACGGCTATGATTAAATCAATAGTATTGGCCTGAAAATAATGATAAAATAGCAATCATAACACATTGCACCGCAAAGCGGCGACAATTTGTCAGACTTCGTGTGCATTTTTCGACCATATATATCCTCAGCTACCGTCATAAGCACACCGTAAGCTAGAGCGAATTGTGACGGTGGGAAGGACAAGCTTCGAATGTTTCATTTTTGTTACTAACCTCATTCCTCATATAACCCGGCATTGGCTGGGATCTCCAGCCACCTTCCATTGATGGGGGTCCCTCTGTCTAACTTCCGAACTAATGGTCCGATTTAAACGCGACATGTGGTGATTGGAAGGTCTTAACGACCTGACTCTAACGAAGGCTTAACATATGTTTTCAATGGTCAGTTCATGGTCAGGTTGAAGGTCAAAATTGAAGTATCAAAATTGAAGTAAGTGTATGATCCATACTTTCCATATAAAGCCTTCGATTGCGACCATGATCACCCCAAGCAGCATCAAAGTATAAAATACGTCCCGCATTGGCTACAGTGATATTGTTTAAAAGGGTAAAGGTCAGGTCACAAAAAGTTCGCTATGCGTAAAAGATATATGCAAGTGCTGCATCACATGCTTTACAAGGTATTGTACACGTAAAATTCGATAATTGTTAGCGTTTAAAGGGAATAGTTCACCTTGAAAAAAACGTCAAAAATCTCAGAAATGATCGAGAGAAGCTAAAAATGAGTTATCATGTCACTATAATGTCATAAAAATATATACTTACGAGGAAAAAACAAATTATATTGTAAGTTATTTGGTTCAAACTCAACATTTTTTCCTCAGAATAATGCAAAATCAGCTGGCTGAGAAGCACGCAACTTCATCGATTTAGTGAGGGATCGTGTCGTATACTTGGTGGTACTTGCCCAAGTACTTGTTGAGATGCCCGGAAAATACACAACGCTTTGAAAACCACACAGTAACTTCCTTTAACCCTATCCTGGAGGGATGAAAAGTATAACGAATCGTCCGGGGGGCTTATTCTACCCCCCCTCCCCCTTCAGATCTCCGCTGCCATAACAGCTAGAAACATGAACGTGGTGTGTGGAACTAAGGTCGACATGAACTCTATTTGGTCAACATTTTGGTGACCTTGGGTCATTATCTTCCAAGGTCAAATGACGTCATAAGAATATTTTTGTCAAAAACATGAATATTTTCAGGAAACCTTGCCAATTATCTCGGAAACTAATTGCAGCTACAGGAGGAATACAAAATCAACTGTTAAGCGGTTTTCCAAAATTTGTTCTTTCCAAACCCTGTAAAGCACAGAAATGACTCAGGTGATTGTTTGGACTGTAGAGGTCAAACACATGTAAAAAAACTGTTTTTCAGCAAATGTTTGTTCATTAATAACTTTTTTTATCTAGTATAACAAAGCAAACTTATTTTGTAAACACACGTGTTTCTCGTCGTCATTGCGGTTCGAAGTCATATCAACTATTTGTCAAATCGAAAATTTGACCCCGGGTCAAGGTGCAAGGTCAAGGTGGATGTAAGTCGGTCAAAATGGGCATATTCAAAAAGACGCGTATTGACGAGACAAATCAATTTTGAGACCATTTGTGAGTCTCTATGATGTCTTGTCACGAGTTATTGATAAAACAAGGTGTGGTGACTCCTTGAATGAAATTCAAAGGTCACTGACTAAAATTCATTCCTTTTCAATATCAACAGGGCCTAATGATGACATGATACTGAAATAATTGGATTTGATTGCAATGTATTAAACCATCGTTTCAGTTTTCTAACCATATACTTATATTGGAAGTTAGCATTTGACCTGACATCGGAGAGTCCAATATTTAGATATCACCCTAAACTTTCAACACATATTTTTGGCAATGTTTTCTCTCACATTAATTGTTTTTTTTAACGTTTTGAAAATAAAAAAAACTTGCAATCAAATTTTGGTGAAAAAATAATGTTTTTTCAAAAAAATTGAATTCAAAATCAAAATTTTGAAAATTTTTGAGATTAGCCATCCTGAAAGAACAATGCAATTCTCCTAACCGAATGACTGTTTTTGCTAAACACTTCTCTTCAAACTCACAACCTCTCCATGAGTGCTGGAACCATGCAAATTTTTCTGTCAAAACGGCAGCCGACACGCCCCCCCTAAACAAAAACTGTCTGGACCCCCCTCCTAAATAATTAAATTTCTTGGAAAAAAGTACAGCCCAATCGCATGCGCATGAAAATGTTAGAAAAGACAGCAAGTTTAAAGATTGCTGAGTAGAGTACTGAATGACCCCGTACGCGAAAAAACCTCAAAAAGGGGGGCCGATTCCGGCCCCCTTCCTCCGACAGTAATAGGGTTTAAGTAGGTATTCGTCACTATTAATTTCACTGTGAAAGTGTAGTGTCCGCCAACCATCGGCTCACTGTGGCGTGCTCTGGGGCGTCCTCTGGATTACGTGGTCACAAGGTCCATGCACGGTCTATCACGTCACTGGCGTACCCGGTCTCGCCGGTCGGCTCCTATCACCCAGCGGGCGGCTGCGGCCGCGGGCGGCCAATCCAAACAGCGGCACGCGCGTACTGGTACGGAGGTGGGGTTCGTGAGTGGAACAGATCAACAATTTGTACGCGAGCCTGGAACATCAGCCAGCGCTGACTGCTACGCATACGCTCAGAACGTTGCTTAGCAAAATGTTTTATGGAGGGAGATTAAACATNCCCCCGGCCGGCCGCCTGCCCGCCCGCCCGCTGACCTTGCTGGCCTGCAGCTGCCAGCTGTCGCCGTGCTGCAGAGGTGAGCTGCAGAGAGAGAGAGACTTGACAGCCGGACAGCCGACAGGTGGCAGCTGCCAAAGTCGCGCCGCCGCTCAGTCCAGTGCTGCATTTTGTCACATGGGCCTGGTTGTAATTGTCTATGGAGTTGTGGGGGAGGGACAATGAAAAGCTTGTGAGGCTGTCATCTATGCGCTGTGCATTGCTGTATTTTTCCTTGACTTCCATCAGCGGTATGGGTATGTACAAACACAAACACACGAACAAACACGATCAATATACGCCGCACGTCACAATCCGTCCATTCAACATATATAATAACCAAGATTCTTATAGATAAGGTTGCGGATTAAGTCACGTGACCAAAATGAGCATTCGAAGTAGGGGATCTTAACCACAAAAAAGAACACTCCATAGGCAGGTTAGCACACCTATTGCACACTCATGTCAGTCACTAAAAGAATAAATTACATTCATTTGATTAAATTTCATTCTTTTAGTCATAAGAAATCATGTTTTGAAAAATCAAAATGTATAGTATTTGAATAAATAGTTAAAGAAGACCAATCAATCGAAATGTCCATAAACACAAAATAATATATATTAGCATTCTTGAAATGTTACCGGTGATCTGAAGTATTCTCTTAATTGGGGCCCACGCATGGGAAAACTTATCAATCGGTAATATAACTGTAGGCACCATACATAAATAATTTAAGACTTATACAAAACATACTTCATGCAAAATCTTGCCCTACTCTTAACAAGGTAATTTATTGTATCCGGAAGCCTCCTTTCCTCTGTGCATGGGGGGAACCAACGACGGAAGTACTGGTCGCATATTTCTTACTTGCGCACAGTTTTGTCAACAGCAGTAGAGAATTGAGGCTCACCCGCCTCCACTACAAGAAAGCCGCATGAAGAATAAAGCAAGCAATACTATATACATTTTTTGACTCAATAGATTGATGTTTCACTCTTTAATGCTTCTGTAGCTGGCGAATCTTGCAACGAAATTGGGAAATCCCAGCTCGAAAATGTATGTGAAAAAAATGCTAGTTTCGCGACCCGAAAAAATGTTCGTAGGCAGTTGCGTGTAAAATAAAAGAAGAAGTCATTATAAACATCCCAAATCGAAAATACGTCACGTGATGTCGCACACCTGATAATAACACTAACCACTTAGACGTGGGGTCCGCTTCACTCCACTTAACATGTTACAAGAAGGGCCAAGAAGCTTAAACTCGCGGTAAGATCATACAATCGCGCTAAGTTCCTGCTATATTGCTAGCCAAGGGTTTTACCATGAGACAGGACAAATTACATATTTATTAATTACATATTTCGCTAGCCTAAACCAGTGGCGTACCCAGGATTCGCTTCAGGGGGGGGGGGTCAATTTTCGGTCGGGGGCACAAGGTAACCCCACTAAAAAAATCATCGGATTTGTCCCCCTATATTTTTAGAGGGGCATATTTTCAACTTCAAAAAATACAGGGGACCCCAGGTACATCCACAAAAATCACCGTATTTGGCCAGGCCGGCGAAATACAGCGAAATTGTGCGAGAGCACCGTGGGCACAGGCCCTATTTCGTGCACTGAGGCACTAGCAGGAGGCACAGGGTGCACGTGCCCCCCAATGGATCGACTTTTTCACTAAAAAATTATCGGCGACGTCCCTTTTTGCGACTTTTTGGGGGCCCTGTTCAGGGGCGCAGCCAGGATTTTGCGACGGGGGGACATTAAAGTTGACCCCCTAGCACTGGCTGATGCCCCCCCCCCAAAAAAACGAACAAAACGTGAATTTGCTTAGTTTTTCACTACTTTTTTATTCTGCATTGATTTTGGCGCCCTTTGTAACTCACATTTTGTATTTATTGAATGACTGTTTTTATTTTGTAATGGGTTTGGGACCTATTTGTAAGGTACCAATATTTTGGGCGCATAAGAACGATAATTATTTGTTATGATGAATATTTAAACAGACAAACAAAATATATTAGAAATAAGCTAAGAAATGACTAAAAACAAAACAATTATTATCAAGGTTCTTGTAGCAGTGACGTCACACATGAGTTCGAAAAAGATACATTTTATTGCGCGGCGGTGACAAAAGTAGTCTAAGGTAAATGCAATGGATAGTTGTATGTTGAAGGAAACTGAATCAGAGCGATATGAGGGACGATTCATTTCGAAGTGTTTATGTCTTCATGCAGTCAAGTTTTTAGAGTCGCATTTTTTTGTTTCCCATTAGGGTCGAAAAATGTGAAGTCCTCAGCGTAGTAGTTCAGAGCTTGAGTCGCTTGAATAAGTAAACGCACTTGGCTTTGGGTTTGGCGCGTTGGCGACGAGATGGCCTTAAGCCAGCTCCGCGTTTTTGAAGTGTTTACTACGGTTAACGTCAGGCGCGCAACCAGGATTTTCGTAAGGAGGGGGCACGACCTCAAGGGGGCCCCACCATTGCGGACCAAATCAGAACCCCTGCACATATCAGGGGTGGATCCAGGGGGCATACCCCCCGTTTCCGAAACCATAATTTGCTCCCCCCCCAAAAAAAAGGAAAAAAAAGTCGACGCATGTACACTGTCAGTTTCCGCAGTTGCTATGGTACTAGGTCCGCCCGTTGCATCACCATTTTTTCGGAAAACTTACGGTATTCAGTCGGTTTCTGATGTCACTGTGTGCGCTGATTTCGAATATCGACATAAAAATCACAAATTCGGAAATCTTCAGGGCGCAAAGTCAATTTGTAAATTTTGCTTGAGGCAATTTTTTTTTTGTATTTTTGAATCTCGACAAAAAATGATGGCTTGAATCAACCTGATTTATATTTTAAAGTAAGGGGCAGATAATTTGAAACAGATATGTACCATTTTGAACTCCCCTTCTCTCTTTCGCTCACCGAAAATATTCTTCCAAACAAAGGGTGTTCGGAGTTTCAGACTCAATAATGCAGATGGCGCAGCGTCGCACCGTCGGCTGGGGCGCTGTTAGTTCGTAGAAACCATGGGGCTCTGGTCGGCGGAAGTCACAAATGGGGAGAGTGGAAAGAGTTGTCCCCATTTGAAAGAGGTGAGCCCCCCCCCCCCGAAAAAATGCACGCGTCGAACGCTCATATTCTGGCAGTACCGGATATCGAAAACCATTATGTCCGACCGAATACCTACGAAGGCTTTTTCCCTGTTGAACCAAGATCAGCCAATTTATACCTCCGTAACTAGACCAATATAGTCCAATAGCAATACAACTTTCTGGTCTTGGCTAAAGGGGAGATGTCCTGAACTCCCGAGGAACCAGCGAGATCCCCGCGTTTATTTCTTATAGATCGGTCGTTTGACCAATGAGAGAGGCATTTTGGGTGGTCAGCCTTTCCTGCATTCTCCCACTTTGCCATCGCATTAGAGGTTACCTTTTTCAGTGTCGGATTCAGAAGGAAGTAATGCCCCCTGTAATGGTAATGCCCCCCCTCTTGAGCCTCGTAGGGCCCAACAGCCCAAGAAAGCCCATAGCCGATCGAAGTGATTCGAAACGAATTTCTTTCCGCTTTCAAACAAGGCGCAAGTAAAGAAGTAGTAAAACAGCAAATTCCTTTTGACGAGCTCTCGAATGGTGTTTCTGATTTATGTCTAGGTCTCATAGGAGCCGAGTTAGAAGGGGGCGTCGAAACACCCCCCCCCTCCCCCCCCGCCCGAGGAAGGTGGCGCCGAGCACCGGCCCGGCGCGGGTTAAAAACAACCCAGGTACATTGGACAAGGTAAACCAATGCGTCAATATATAAGTTTGAAGCTATCAGTAATGCAGTTTAAATGCACGAATTGTCGTTTCTCAACTCGCCGTAAAACATACGCTAGAGGAGAAAACAAACCGGACCTAAGTGTGTACCATAGCATCTGCGGGCCCTGTACCTACAGTAACAAACGGGCTGACGCCACGCTCCCTGCCCCCCCCCCCACTGCGTTCAACAACTTTATCGCTGGTGGCTGACGGCCTGTAAATTTGACCCCCACGCTCCACAACTTTTTTAATATACGCATAAGAAGATCATAAGGATAATCTAGGGCCACCAGTTTGGAAACGGCCGATGAAATTGCGTTCCCATTCCCAACCCAAATATAATGGTGTCTTAAAAGAAAATAGGTCCAGCCGCTCCTGAACAACCGGACAGAGGCCCACCGGGCTGCCTCATAGGGGCCTAGGGAGCCGCATTTCGTAAGGAGGTTCGGGCCTGTGCGCCCCCTTGTGTGTGCCTCGGCCCTGCAGATTGAAATATATAATGTAGAACTTTGACTTTCATTGTATTGTTTTCATTTTTAAATACAACAAAACGGGGGTCACACGGGGCCAGGTCTCAGAGGGGCCCCACCAGGCCGTCTCTGAGCAGGAACGTAGCCAGGGAGTGGCCGCCCCCTTCCGCTGGAGGCCAGGGAGCGCTTTTCGAGTGAGCGCAGCGCGCCAAAAAGGGTGGACGACACTGCGAAGCCTTTGTATCATGGGCCGAGCTGGAGCATGGGCCGAGCTATCAAAAGTCTGCAGACCACGCTAAGCATCTCTGGCCAACAGGACATTGAACACTGGCCTTTTCAAATTCTGGCCAATGTGAACACTGGCCTTTTCCATTTCTGGCCAATATGAACACTGGCCTTTTCTATCTCTGGCCAATATGAATCCTGGCTATTTCAACCTCTGGCCAATATGAGCTCTGGCCAGTATAAACTTGGGACTGTATGAATCCTGAAATTTGATCTGCCAACCTCTCTTAGTCAAGGTACAACAGCTCGATTATTTGCAGATGATTGCTTGATATATCGTACAATATGTGACCCAGATGATTAAACTTGTCTACAACAAGACCTAAATATGTTAACAGATTGGGAAGCGAAATGGCAAATGTCCTTCAATCCAGCCAAGTGTGAACTGTTGTGCATATCACAACTAAGAAAAATCCCCACCAAACAACCTACTGCCTGGGAAACCATTCTCTCAGAAGGAGTACAGATGCTCGCTATCTAGGCGTTAACATCACGCCAAGTCTTTCATGGAACAGTCATATAAAAAACATAGTAGGAAAAGCGTCCCAGACTCTTGGTTTTGTGTCACGGACATTGTATGCATGTCCGTCTCATATTAAAATGATTGCGTATACATCCCTTGTTAGACCCAAACTTGAATATGCATCAGCCATCTGGGATCCCTACACCAAGAAAAACATTGATAAACTGTGAGAGTGCGTTCAAGAGGCGTGGCAAGCCCGAGTGTGCAAGGGCGACTTTAGGAGGACCAGCAGTGTATCAGGAATGCTCAAGTCCTTAAACTGGCCGTCTCTTTAAAATAGAAGACATAAATCCAAACTACTTATTTTTTACAAAATCCAACATAATATCGTTGACATAACCATTCCTCCACAAACACTACAACCAGCCATTAGGCATCCACTTTCACTTCATTGAACCTCATAGTTCTAATTCAGACTTACCACACTTCTTACTTACCCTACAACAATTAGGCTATGGAAAGGCTAACTGAAAGAGTGCAAAAAAGAGAGGGACAAATCTCAACAATTTGATGGGCTTTCTACCAAAACCCTACCATAGCTATGACACCGAACAACACTAGTGTAAGAACACAGCCACCGCTGTCATGTACAATGCTGCACATATGCATTTTATGCACAATGTACATACCTCGCATGTAATGCACATTATATATGGCACATCTTATGCGTGTGAGGGTGTGTAGTTTTGATGTTACCGGTTTTCGTAGCGATGATGTTCGAAACTAATGATATGTATGGTATTAAGCTTTAATATGAATGTAATTACCTGGGTGTCCCCAGCAAAAAATGTACTTTGAACAAACAGCTCTGAGCTTGTATTGGCCANCAAACTTGAATATGCATCAGCCATCTGGGATCCCTACACCAAGAAAAACATTGATAAACTTGAAAGTGTTCAAAGGCGTGCAGCCCGACTCCGAGTATGCAAGGGCGATTTTAGGAGGACCAGCAGTGTATCAGGAATGCTCAAGTCCTTAAACTGGCCGTCTCTTAAAAATAGGAGACATAAATCCAAACTACTTATGTTTTACAAAATCCAGCATAATATCGTTGACATAACCATTCCTCCACAAACACCTACACCAAGCCATTAGGCTCAGTTCACTTCATTTGAACCTCACAGTTCATTCAGACTTTACCACATTCTTACTTCCCTAGCGTCATTAGGGCGATGGAACAGGCTAACTGAAGAGTGCAAAAAAGCAGGGACAATCTCAACATTTGATGGGCTTCTACCAAAATCCTATCATAGCTATGACACCGACAACACAGTGTAGAACACAGCTACCCTGTCATGTACAAAGCAGCACATATGTAATTATGCACAATGCACATACCTACATGTATGCACATATATATGACATATCTTCTCATGTGATGTGTAGTTTGAAGTTACTGTTTCGTTGCGATGACTGTTTGAAACTAATGATGCATGGTATTGAGCTGAATATGAATGCATATCCAGCAGATGGTAATGTAACTCGCCTTGTCTACGTTCCTTGTGAGGCAACATTGTAAGATCCTGCTTAGGTCAATGGTGAAGTACCGGTGTAAATTTACCTTTCTCGCTGGTGAGGGAAGCGCAGTGAAACTGGGGACTGTGAATGTGCATATAAATGTGAGTTGTATGAGACTGTGCTCGGCAAATCAATGGCAGCCTAGGCTTGTTACCGTTGGGCCTCAATCTGTTGGTCCCGTACGGTCGAGCTCGCCGCCGTCCCGTGCTTTCAGCTGAGATGCTGGTTTTTGGTAGGTAAGCTACGCATATTCGGACTTCAGAAATCGAACTAGTAATTTATAACCAGATATTGAATTATCACCAAGTGCGTATTTAGACCTGGCGGGATCCAGAAAGTGTGATTTGACAGTGGGCAAATCCCAAAAATTATCGCATAATTCTGAAAACTCATGGATTTCGCTTGCTTATGCTCATAACTGTTAAAACAAACTTTCTCAGAAAAGTGTTTAGTTTTTACGACAAATTCAGGAAATGTGTCAAATTTGCGCGATTTTGGGTGGTTTGGGGGGGGCATGGCCCCTTTGGCCCCCCCTGGATCCGCCCTTGATTTAGGAACGTTTTAGGGTCCAGAATTTGGTTTGTTTGTGTACACGCTTGCATCTCGTCTGAAGTGTGTGGCGGTAGCAAACCCCGATTGTTACCTTGACCCGGGGGGGGGGGCTGAGGCCGTGGCGGGAGTGAGTCCGGCCCGTTGATTCCGCTGAGCACAAGTCTGGTTGTATGAGAGACGACTGACGAGTGCGGTGCATGAGACATACGATGTGAAAACGATGTGCGACAATACTCAACCTGAGGTCATGCACAAATATATCTGAGAATCTGAGAAACGTACTGGACAGCTCAGTATGTATGCAACTATACTGACCGGTCAGTACAGATGCATCCGTCCTAGGACGTTTACAACTGTACTAGTACGTATGCATCTACACTGACCCACCAGGACGTTTGCATCTTAACCCTCGCACCGACGGGGGGCGGATATCCGCCCCCCACAGGTTTTTCCGGACTAGCGGGAAAACGGCGGCGCGTTAGCGCGCCAAATTTTTTGAATGACTGTTTTGGGCATCAATTCTGCACACTTTTCTAAAAAACTTGACTTCCTAACTTCAAGGTCAGTTTTCAGGTCACATTAAATGACCTGAACTCAAGTAACGTTTTTGTAAGTTTTGACTCTTGCCGAAGCCACAGTGGTGAACCAAACAGTTTGAACTCACAGTGTGATAATATTCTTCCATATTACGTTCGATATCTTGGATTTTTACATATCCGGGACTGAGGTCATGTCAATTTTGAGACCTCCCTTATAAGTCTTGGGAGGAAAATTGAAAATGCGCACATATCGAACGCAAAACCTGGGCTAAATTGTGGTCAGTTTCTCCTAATCACTATTCTGAAGCAAAAATAATAATGCAAATTGTATCTTGTTTTCCGTGACCTCGTTAAGGTCAATCCAATGTGCAAGGTCATATGGTTTTGTCAATAACTCATGTTCTACGTAATGATAGAGTACTGTTGGTTTTTCACCTTCTGTTTCTCTTGTCAACCTCCATCGATAGACATAAATTTTGACTTGACCTTGCATGACCTCAGGTCAGGTCAGGCCATTTTTTTGTTTGACCTTAGCTAGATTAAAACAATATATGGCTCGATGCGCCGTGATGTGAGAACACGGGTGGCAAAATGACTCTCACCTTAAATTAAGAAGTTATTAACAAAAAACTTTTTCAGTAAAATAAGCATGTTTGACCTTCGCTGACCTCTTGGAGCCTTAACTATTTGAACTAATCTCAAATCTTAGGGACGTATTGGCGAAGAGTGTTTTCAAGAGCAATGCAGGTTTTTTTCGGATTGCTCCATAGCTATGTTAGTTACTGAGCTAGCCGGTTATGTGAAGCCAGTGCTCACTTATCGAATATATTGGGAAATTGACCTTTTTGACTCTGGTGACCTCAATATGACTAATAAAAAATAGCTAAGTATTTTCGCTAGTACTCGTCACGGGTCCTACCTCACGCCGTTTTTCCGCTTCTCGTACTTTGCCGTAGGTTTTGGAGATTCTGGGGGGCGGTTATCCGCCCCCCCGTCGGTTCGAAGTTGGCTCAGACCCCCGTCGGTGCGAGGGTTAACACTAGTTTGTTTGCATCTACACTGATTTATTATACGTACTGTAACATATATAAGGTGAGAAAGTCTGAGCTTTGTCACGTGACCATGGGCGCACGTGCGTTTGTGGCCAAGGCACTTCCAGTTGAGTTCTGGGTTCATTGCGTTTTCGCTGCAATGCAAGGGGAAAACAATGGTTAATCTGAACATTTTGTATTTAATTATTTTTCATAACTTCATCCGGCCACTATTTCAAAGAAACTCATTGATTCATGAGAGGAATTGGTCTTAGCTTTTGTATGGTGGCAAGTACATATTTTATCATTTAATTTAATCAATAACAACAGTTTCAATGTAAGCGAAATCCTGGGTCCAAAGTCACATGGCCTAGGTTTTATGGTTTTATGTTTCTAGGTTTTACCATTTTTTTTTGCACGAAATGAAATTAAACACCTAGAATATTTTTGTCGTGACTACAGGCCAGCGAACAGGGCAAAAAAAAACTTTGTACTCCCCATGCAGCCACAACCCGCCGGTCGCGCTCGGCCCGACGGCCGGCCCCGACTGACCGACCCGGTCACGTGACCACCCGCGGCCGGGACTGAGACAGGGGTCGCGATCCCTCGCCCGTCGCAAAAAACGAAGCAATTTTCCCAATTCAAAAATTAAAGAATGTAATCATCAGGTAATTTTTTTACATTGGGAAAGAAGATAACCCTTAAAGGAATATAATCACGTTTTCCCACACAAATGAAGCTATGACTTGAAATCGATAGACGAGACAAAAATATATTGTAAATTCATCACATTTTGCATAAAAATATTGCTACCGAATTAAATTTTAAGTAAATTTTTATAAACGTTCCAAAATTTAAATGACCGGTTCTTGCAAGCTGCTTGCAAGTACTTTTCGATCTCATCTAACTGCTGGCTTTTTCCGTCCGGTTTTCTTACGCAATAGAGTGGAAAATATATGTTCAATCCTGCTTGTTTCGACGATATGACCACCGATCCTATACATTTGACAGCCATTGAATAAACAAGGACACCAAATTATGAGTTAACTTTGGCCCCCTATGGTGGCTTAGTTGTATGGTTTTGAAATAGTTTCATAAATTTGCAGTATAAGTTGTGTATAACCTTATATCTGGCTGTATACAACACCATGGTCTATATCATCATTAAAAAATCCCCCCATAAAAAGAAGAAAAAGACAAACAATACAAAAGGGGCAATTAAATCGGAAGCTCAACTTGGCCACCCACGACGGCCTATTTATTGTCCGAGATCTTTTGTGCGTTGACCAATCAGGAGTTAGGGACGTTGGCAAGCGTCTTGGCTCACTTGCTTTCTTTATGGCCCTATTATTTTTTTTGCATACAGGACGTAGGGAAGGACAACGTTGTCGATGACTTTCATGCAGTTCACTTGGTACCTGCTTTTTCAAACTTACAACTTTTAATTTGTGAATAGTTGTTTTTAATTCTTGAATTTTAACTTAATAATTGTGATACAAAAACGAAGGCCACTAAGAAATTGTTGCTGACAAAATAAAGAATGATTATTTCCCTTCCCTCTCTGTCCAAGATCCAATAAAGGCGTCTTACTTCTAACTTCTTACTCGTTTAATAATTTTGCTCGTTTTAGACTTGCTACTTACTTACATTACGTCAGAAGGGCTTCAGCCTTCAATCGCTCTAACGTTGGCCCTGTACAACTTAGAACTGAGACGTGCCTCTAGGTCTCTAGCCTGTGTCAGTGACTGAGACGTGCCTCTTACAATGGACTAGTTGCAGGTTGTTTGGTGAATATGTGTAAAATAATAATAAAAATTTGCTGATCAACGTGATACATATCATTTTGCATACAGACCAATATTCAGAGAGATATTTGCATGTAAACAGTTTATTATTTATAAAGCACTTGATGTGGTGACGTCATTCAGCAATAATATTGCGCATTCCTATGGAAAAGCATGTTATTTCCCTAATTTCCCGTGGCAAATATTACCTCCACAGGAAGCTGTTAAGTGGGCTCAAATCCAGATGCTGCCCTCACTGAAACACTGCCCCAGAAAGTACTTGCAAAATGCGACCGTGCCCTCAATGCTGTCTTGAAATAGCGTTGCCGGGTCAGGCTTGTATGGAAAGAGATCTAGATCATCCTTAGGATCCGTTTGGCTGTAGCAATCCGTTAAAATGCCTTTGAGCTGCCTGCTAAGATTATTTGATTTGGTCACAAGGTAGAATTCCACAATTTTAGTTTTGTGTTTGTTTCAGTAAAGTTGCATAATTTCAAATGAGCGACATCTGTTTGAAACCGCCATATTACGTGCTTTGATTTCCACGCGATTAACGTGATGCTGAATTTTGCGTTGAACTTCTATTTTACAAATTCAATATGTCAACCGAACTGCTAAAAACTAACTCAGGTATCATTGCGCCTGACTATTGCTAAATTGCGTCACGACCAATCAGAGACCAGAATTGTAAATTACGTAAATATACTTAATTATTCAAAATCCTGATAATTAGGGGAATTTATATTAAATTGACTATCTATAACACATTTTAAATTAAAATTGCGTTCAATCAAATTACATAAAAACAGGGTGTTAGGTAACCTGCAACTAGTCCATTACCTTCGCTACCCGATGGGTCCTTGAATGCAAACGTCGTGCTCTCACCAATAATAATTTATGACCACCAATAATAATTTATGACAAATTTACACTCAGCAAACTTGGTGTAAATTTGGATTGGTACTTGGATGTGATCTAGTAGATCTACGATGAACTATTGATGTGAAACGTATGCAAAAGCACCCACTTGCGGATCCAGAACGGTGCATGTTTGAAGAGGGCACGGGTGATTTTGGGGACCGAATCCCAAAAAGCCTCACACAATTCTGAAAGTTTTTTTTTCAGATTTTGCTTGTGCATGCATTGATAGCTGATTTTAAACAATTTTGTCCCATGTAAAAGTAACTTAGATTTTCTTCTTTATCAGGAAATGTATCGATTTTTCGCCGATTTTAGGCGGTTTGGGGAGGAGAATGGCCTCTTTGTCCCTCCCCTGGATCCGCCAGTGGAGCACCGAACACACAATGTCGGTTGGTTGGTGGGCAGCTGATGGTCTGATTCTGATGTAACCTGAAGGTTAGACTGTGCCGCCGTGTGGGCAGCTGGTGGTCTGATTCTGATGTAACCTGAAGGTTAGACCGTGCCGCTGTGTGGGCAGCTGATGGTCTGATTCTGATGTAACCTGAAGGTTAGATCGTGCCGCCGTGTGGGCAGCTGGTGGTCTGATTCTGATGTAACCTGAAGGTTAGACTGTGCCCCGCGTGGTTCGCGTGTGGCGGCAGCTGTATGTGAATCTTATGTAGCCTGAAGGTTAGACGTGTGCCCGGTTCTGCGTCGCAGCTGCATGGTCTGATTCTGATGTCAACCTGAAGGCCCTCCAGCGACCGTGCGCCGGCGATCCGTACTGTGGGCAGCTGATGCGGTCTGATCTCTGATGTAACCTGAAGGGTAGACTGTGCCGCGTGTGGGCCAGCTGCATTGCGTCTGATTCTGCATGTAACCTGAAAGGTTAAGACCGTAGCCGCCGTTGTGGGCAGCTTGGTGGTCGGCATTCTGATGCAGCTTGAAAGCGTTAGACGCGTGCCGCCGTGTGCAGCTGGATGCGTTCGATTCTGAATGTAACCTGCAAGGTTAGAACCGTGCCGCCGTTGTGGGCAGCGCTGATGGTCTGATTCTGATGTAACCTGAAGGTTAGACTGTGCCGCCGTGTGGGCAGCTGATGGTCTGATTCTGATGTAGCCTGAAGGTTAGACCGTGCCGCCGTGTGGGCAGCTGATGGTCTGATTCTGATGCAGCCTGAAGGTTAGACCGTGCCGCCGTGTGGGCAGCTGGTGGTCTGATTCTGATGCAGCCTGAAGGTTAGACTGTGCTGCCGTGTGGGCAGCTGATGGTCTGATTCTGATGTAATAACCTGAAGGTTAGACTGTGCCGCCGTGCTCTCCTGTGATGCAGAACTGAAACTCGTGTTGGCGTTTCAGGTGTATCTACCGGGTATGTTCCATTGCCCTGGTCGGGTAAAGCTGATTGCTTAAGCAGTATATTTTGCTGCGGATACTGAACAGCGAGGATAGACAGTACAATACCTTATATCAAATATGGTTTGACCGTACAGTACTAGTAAGACGCCTTAAACGGCGAAGGACGAGCGAGCCCGAATAAATCCGCGTCAATTTATCACCCGCCCGACAGAGGTTCGTTTTGTGCAAAGCATGCTTTTGAATTATTTTCGCTGTGTTGTTTTGCCGTCGCTAATAGATCCGAACTAAATCGATAACTTAAGTAAATAAGTTTTGCCAGCGTTTAATTTTAATTTGCGGAGATTATAGCTTTATGGTTTGCAGGCAAAAATAATGGTGTATTAGCATGGATTTCGCATTACGCTTTGACAGCTTGCATCATTTGTATCGTTTAGCCACCCTTTGATTTTTGCAAAGCTAGCTATGGTCGCCCTTGTAATGCCATCCGAAATATTATTAAAATCGGGCATTGTAAAATAGTTTAGAGGCCCGGATTTTCAACCCGGCATGTGGGCTGCGGGGGAGGAAAATCGCCCCCCTCGTTGATCCGTCCTGAACCAATAGAATCGCAGCGAGACGCGCAAGAACGCCGAATCGAAAGCTCTCAACGAGATCAGCTCTTAAGTAGCTCGAGAATATTTTATAAATAAGGAGTCATTATGTGTTCAGGTCACAGCCTGCAGGGCAAACCGTTCAAATGGGAAGCTCATTTTAGTTTTTGAGGCCAGAACTTCCATCCAAAGCCGCTATATTGAGACGAGAAAATCTCACAAAGTGTCTAAAATGTATAGTGCATGTCTCGTATAAGCAAAAGTGCAAATTGTAAGCAAAGGTCAAAGGTCAAGGTCAGGTCAAATTTCAGGCGTCACTATTCTCGCAAGAGATCATGCTACACATGTTTTATGCGGGTTATCTTACACAAATAGACTCGATCATTAGCAGCCATTTTTTCAGATTCTGACCCGAATAAAAGGGCCAAAATGGCAGGTCATAAGCAGGTCAAAGCTTAGAGAAATATATAAAATAAAATTAAAAATGCATTTATATAATCCAGTTTTGTTTCACACACAGTGGGTACCATTTATTTTGAAATTGTATCTTGGCGATAAGCCCCCACACACCGTAAACTTTCAAAAATAGTGACGCTTGGTGCCCATGAGGGTGAATGCATACTTGGAGTAGCAATCAGTGATTCAAAAATAGAGATATGGCTTTGAAATTCGGTTTGGGTAATGTACATACGTGGTTCTCTTTCATATCTTCCTTTTTTTCTTCTAAAAATTGTGATTTTGTGGGCATTTTATCCAAAACAATGTTTTGTTTTTGTTTTTGGGGGGTCAAAATCCAAAAATTTCAAAAATCCGAGACCGACATTTTCTACCCCTTGCAATTTGCTATCTTTGGACGTTTATTAATTGCATTTTGTTTAAGGAATCGTCTATTTACAGCCTGTTAGAGCTAAGCTGATATTTGCGCCAAAGTGGTGTGTAGTGACGTCACTATAATTCCGCATATAACTTAAACGTATAAAATGTCGACGATTTTCTTTTGTAATTTGCATGGTAAGCGACGCCAAATATGGAGAAATAGGTTAGAGATAAAGGCGGACATGAAGTTGCCCCCGCGTTCCCGATAGCCGCTGTGGTTTGGTGAAGCCTATTAGTGAACAATCCACTTGAAGGAGGGGGGGCGTTATTCTTGCCGCCCCCCAGCCAATGGGGCGAAGGGATGGAGTATAACAACAAAAATACTGCACCTTAACAACCATGCCTAAAAGCTTAATGTTGGTGAATTATGGACGGAGTAGGTAGTTAGAGTCACGCGTACATGCGTCAACACATTGCCTGCTTGTCTTTGTTATGCCGCCTCCCGTGCGCCGGAGATGACGGAATCCAAGGACCCCCTGCCATTTAAATCGTTGAAAGCTCCATGCAACCATTATTTCCGCTTGTATAGCCAGTAACTCTTCTGCCAGCGATGACACGCGCCCTGATCGACACATTAAGTGCATACGCCGGGCGGATCGTTTCTCTCAACCCATCTGTGTTTACCTGTGTCTTTGTGACTTTGGTTGCCAGACTATAGGTCCTGGTATTGCACCGATTGTTTTGTAGGTAATTTTTGTGGACAGAAAACAGAGTGCACGATGCCGCTTGTTACAATGTAACCCAGAAGTTTAGACCTGTGCGCAAACTATTGCCAGCTGGTGTTGGGTCTCAAAACTACACAGCAAATTCGAGCACAATCGGCCCAGGCGTTGCCGGTAGATTTTTGCCGACAAAACTCCTATTCAAGCACCCCTCACGCGAGTACCGGCGGCCACGCGCAGTGGGGTAGTCATCTCACATAGTCGGCGCACTGGAAAAAGACATGTATGTGTTGGATTGGGAAGCTATTCAGGAGCAAGAAGTCCGCTTGTCAATGGGACGTTGCGGTTCTTCCAAAGATATGAGCTTCTCAAAAGCGTCGCCACGGGTCGGGTCGGGTCAGGTCGGGTCGGGTCGCTCATAATCAGATTTTTCCCATATCCCACGTAAAGACCATATCTCATATCCCACGTAATAAATGCCGGCCATCAGAACCGTTGTCGGTTTTCGGTTAGGTACTTTTTCAACAGGTTCGGCTAGTGAACTTTGGCTATGACTATCACAATTGGTATTAACATGGAATTGGATATCTTTAATTAAAAAATAAGAAGAATGTATTATTATTATTTAGCTTCTTACAAAACGCATTAAATTGGATTAGGATACTCTTGGGGCTCGTTCGCTAGTGAATGTTCAAATAAAAACGGTATCAATTGCTCACAAAGTATGAAATCTTTCAATTTTTTATGTATAAAACAAACAATTGTTTTAAGCAGTCTCATTGCTTATCATCATTCATGCCTTCCAAGTTTAGAGTAAAATCGCAGTTGGCTCGTTTTCTAAGCATATTTGGAAATATATGTTTATGTTGTTTTACGAACAGTTTTCTGAAGAAATATGTAATACGGAGCAGCATTTTTGAGCAAATATTTTTTAGCAGTCGCCACAGCACATCGCAGCGCAGTCGTATATGACTAATACCCACTTCTTAGAACTGCCTCTGCCTCCAGGGTCTGGAATCTGAATCGCATTGCGATTTGCGACTATAAACAGATCATTAATACCGATACGGCCACAGTTCATGACTAGTGCAGCCCGTCAAGCCGTTCACATAAACAGTAGACGTGCGCAGCAGGGTGGCCTGGTAGCACCGCTGTCGCCGCTGGACCCGTCTGACCGTCACCAGTCAGCACCAGTCACCAGTCAGCACCGGTCACCAGTCAGCAGCCACTGCTGCTGCTCTCCGGCCGTGTCCCGCGACTGTGCTCCGTATGGCGGCTGGGCAGGCCCTCTGGCTTTTATCGGTGCTGGGCCTGGTGGCCGGACTGCCAGCCCAGCAGCCAGGCACGGCAGCCGACCAGCAGCCAGGCACGGCTGACCAGCAGCTGTCTCAACTGCTAGAACCACTGGTGGAACGGGCTGTGGAACGAGCTGTGGGACGGGTTTTCAGTCGTACGTTGGTGAACAGTGTGGACCGCGCGTCTTCCAGTGGACTGCCGAGCGGGGCCGAAATGACAAGGCTGCAGGAGAGGCTGCGTGAGCTGGATCGCGATCTGGCTGACCTGAAACGGGCTGTGATTTCTGGAGACCAGGAGAGAGGACAGGAGCGGGGACGGGAGCCGGAGCCGGAGCCGGAGCCGGAGTCACAGCCGGAGCCGGAGCCGGAGCCGGTCTGTGAGAAGTCCCCTAGTCCACTGCCAGCCAATCAGGGACCACACCGGCAGCCGGCGGTGCTCGCCTGCGCCCGCTCCTGTCTGCAACTGCGTGACCAGGGCGGCTCACCGCAGGACGGCGTCTACTGGTTCACCAGGATGCCAGTGCCGGTGCTCTGCGACTTCAGCCACGACAGCGGTGGCTGGACGCTGCTGCTGACGGCAAAGTCCCGCGACGGCTGGAACCTGCTGAGTGTTCTCGGTCGAAGGGAACGCTCTCCATCACTGGACGACAACTACTCGATCCTCCGGCACGCCGACGCCGTCCGGGACCTGGGCAGCGGCGACAGGTTCGCCTACCGGATCGAGACGCAGGCGGAGAAGGGTCGTCAGCGCTGGGGCGGCATCTGGTTCGCGCCGCGGAACTACAGCTTCGTGCACGAGACGCCGTCACAGACGCAGGTGTTCATCGTGCAGCGATTCGACAAGTGGCTGCACAAGGTGAAGGGCATCAGGCGACGGATGCCGTGGCTGAACATGCACGTGCGAGTTCGGTACGGCGCTTCGGGAAATGACCCAGCTGTTCTGACCACTGCGGCGGCCACTGGTGATGGTTGGGGCACCCTTATAGAAGACGAAGGTCATGGCGCCTGGAATCACAGTCCCTGGAGTCCCCCAGAGGCGACCAACACGGGCAAGGTTCTGTACTGGATGCGGGAAGAGGCGCTTTGAAACGACATGTCTGATCGAGTAACAATTAACAGTGAATGATTTGCCAAACTCGTGGCGATGTCGGGTCATGGAAATGAAATGACAATGGCAGTGTCTGAAGAGGTCGCTTCTATTTATTTCAGATGCAAAGGAGTGAACACAGCGAATTTTTCTCGATTTTTGGGAAATGCAATCATTCAATGGTAAATAAATCGCCTATGTAAATTGCAAGTGAAGGTGTTATATTCTACATCTCAAGAAGTTCGTGAATGCTATTATGCTAGTCTGTTGATATGCGCATGCATGGCGAGGACTCTGTGTAGTTGCATCTATATAGGTACTACGGACTGCGCCAATGCCAGGAGATTATTGGTACACGCAACTAGCTACCCGTCACTAGTCGCTTTGTCTTAAAAGGAACCGTTCACCTCGCTCAAATTGCTGAACAAAATTGGCAGCAAAAATACTTAGGTAGTGGACATCTTTGAGCTCAAAACCACGAATATGATTTTGGTTTGGACTATCTGTGATATCTGAGCGAGAAATAACGTAGACGTATCTTTGTATGACACCGCGACACGTTGACGTCATACAACATCAGCTGCGTGTTCTGGCTCCGCCGGCGCCAAACTGGCGTTCTCTGACAAGGGCCACCGCGCCGCCCGGTGCAGCTGAGCGGACATTAAGCGCAGGCCGTCGTGATCAAGAGACCTACCGTGCCCGAGAGTGTAACAAAAAGCCCCGGATGTAAACGTCAGCCCGAATCAGCGATCGGACCGCGATGCATACTTGTGGTACGGTATATATTAAACTCTGACCAAGGGTGAGCCAAGTTCACTTAATGGGAAAAGATCACCCTAAAAAGTTGTCTTGAAATTCAACCATAGCGGTGCATCTTGAGCCTCAAAAGACTATCGAGGTATAATTTGGTTGGACAAACTGCATGATATCATGTGGGATTGTGAGAAAGAAGTAAGTTTCTCTTTGTCTTTCACGAGAAATCGTACGATAGCAGCTGGCGTACTGACTCCGCCCCGCTCCGCCAGACGCCAAGTACCTACAGTCTCTGACAAAGGGTAGCCGCGCAGCCCGGGCGGCTGAGCGGATATTAACGAGGCGTCGTAATCCGATTCTACGTGCCAGTGAGTGTTCTACCTCCGGCGCCCGCCTGGCGGCGAACTACCGAAGCTGTTTTCAGGGGAACGAAAAAAGTCAGTCTAATCCTGTGTCGAAACTACTTTTTAGTGTCTACTTTTTAAACTACTTTTTAGCGACCTATTTAGTGTCGGCTATTTGTTGCAGGGACATTGTCTAACGTTAACAGATTTGAAAGAAAAACATCAGATATGTCGCGCTTCCAGTAGTGAAGGGTCACTAGTCATGAACTCCGAAATAATGATTACGAGCGAGCGCGAATTGCGAGCAAGTCGTCATTGAATACCGGATTTTTCTCACATATGAGCGGCCGACCCGGCCCGGCCCGGCCAGACCGCGACGCTGGTCAGAAGCTTATATCTTTTGAATCCCGCGATCCGATGACAAAGCGGTTTTCGTAGGCGCCTGCTGGATAGCCCCAATGCAAGTTAAACCAGTAAACGCCAAAATGGCGAGGACGAGCGAGTCCGATACCCGCGTCAATTTATCACCCGTCCAACGGAGGTTCGTCTTGTGCAACATGCATTGTTGAATTATTTTTCGCTATGTGTTGTTTTGCCCGTCCGCAATAGATTCCGAACTAATCGATTAGCTTTGAAACTAATAGGTTTGAAACGCCATTATTTTAAAATTTGAAATTATAAGCTTCATGTTGTAGGCAAAAATTCATTTTGGGGGGTATCTAGATGCAGACTTTGATGCGCTTTACAGCGCCATCAATTCTTTATGTTCTAGCACCCCTTTGGTTTTGAAGCTACGCGGTGTGACATGAGGAAATGTTATAGAATCGTCAATAAATATACAGAAGATTTTACAGCGAAATAATGCATTAAAACCTCCAATTTTTGCATGCATATTTAGGACGGTACATTTGTTCGGTAGGGATTGGTGTTTGTATTCATCGCTTCACGTCCCATAGGTGCTGAGCAACTGAATTTAAATTGGAAGAGTCATAAAGCTATAATTTGCGTTGTATAGCATAACTTTGCACGTACCACGGAAGAATACTGAGCCGCTGATTCGACACAACATACATTTACGCCGGGCGGATCGTTTTCATACGCATCTGTTGACCCTGTCTGTGCGACTTTTGTGTTGCCGAGAATATAGGCCGTATTGCAAACGGACTGTTTGCAGGTAATTTCGTGACGGACAGGGTTGCACGTGTGCACGTGCAGTGCTGACCCAGAGTTTACCTGTGCAACGATTGCCAGTTGGTTGTGGTTCAGCCTGACACCAATTTTAGCTTTATAGGTCCACACGTCTCCTCTCTCAGCTTTAGCAGATAAATACTTTTTCTGCACCCCTGACGCGGCACGTGTTCACGCCCGTGTGACCCCTCAAAATGGAAAAAAAACATTGTAAATAATCATAATGTATATAGAATGGCTATCGATATGGCAAGGCGCTTGTCAATCGGATGCGGGGGTTCAAAGATAAAGCTTGCTGACCGCGTTCGCGGGTCTGGCCCGCCGGGCCCGGCCCTGGCCGGCCCGGCGGTCGCCGCTTGTATTGTGAGAAGAATCCGATGTCAATGAGGACTCGCTCCGCGCATTCGCCGCTCGCTCGTAAATATGATTATTGACAGTTTTTTCTCACGGAGGGTCAGTATGGCGTCGTGATGACACGTGCCGCGTCAGGTGGTGCAGAAAATATTTTATCCTGCCATAGCTCGAGAAACGGCCGTCGAACCAAATTTAAGCCTGCAATTTTGTGTTGTGGTTTGATACCACACCATTGGGCAAAGTTGTACAGGTCAAACCTGGGCACGTTGCACATTGCTTCACGTGCTACCCTTGTTCGTTCACGAAATTACCTACAAACAATCGTATGGCCAACCGGACATATATCTCGGCAACCAAAAGTCGCAATGACACGGGTCAAACCGATGGTGTTAGAGAAAACATCTGCCAAGCGAGCAATTATGTGTCGATCAGCGGCGCGTGGTACGTGCAAAGTTACTGGCTGTACAAGCGCAAATTCATGGCTTATGACGTCTTCACAATTTAAATCAGTTCACAGCACCTATGCGACGTGAAGCAATGTAACAAACACCAGAGTGTGGACAAATGTACCATCTCTAAAATGCATGCAAAAACTTGGGTTTAAAAACAGTATTTCTCTGTCAAAATCCGCCTGTAATATTTACATTGCCGAATTTATAATATTTCCTTCATTACACCGCCGTAGCGTCAAAACCAAAGGGAGCTAAGCGATAAAAATGATGAAGCTGTAAAGCGCAATCAAATCGATCTAATACCCACCCAAAATGTAGTTATGTCTTCGAACATGAAGCTTATAATTGCAAATAGAAAATAACGTTGCAAAACCTATTTAGTTCAAAGTATCGATTTAGTTCAGATCTATTTCCGACGGCAAAATAACACGTAACAAAAATAATTCAAAAGTGTGCTTTGCACAAAACAAACCTCCGTTGGGCGGATGATAAATTGACATGGATTTATTCGGGCTCGCTCGTCCTTCGCCGTTTAAGGCGTCTTACTGGTATGTATGTACCTGTTTTTTTCTTCAAACTTCCAGCTTTGAATAAGATAATGATATTTATCCTTCTGAAATTTATATTACATCATTCTTATACCATAACGGTAGCCCGCAAGAAATTGTTGCTAAGAATTTTTTTTTTCCCACTGGCGGATCCAGACTCTCTCCGTGGCGGGCATCTTTTTGTAGCCAAAAAGTACCTATTTTTGGTGGATTTTGACCGGTTACCTTATTTTTGTATTTGAACGTATAATATGCATTTTTTAGAGCAGGAAAAATCTGGCAAGATCTCACTTTTTCCGAAAATAAACTTTTTTCAGAGGAAAAATCATTTTTTTCTCTCTCTTTTTTTTTGGGGGGGGGGAACAATACTAAAACGCGATATTCCGACTTCCGTGGCATATACACATACAAGTAATCCTAACGTTTATCTTATACCATCTCGCATGGACGTCACCGATAATTATTCTTGAGTGGAGGGCTAGCTGAAATGACGAAAAAATGTACCGCATTTTGTATGCGTGTAAGTGTGTTGACATGTGTGCTGTGTGGCATATGTCAGCTGGTGTATGCTGTTGACAAGAGTGCTGTTTGGCCTGTGTCAGCTGGTGTCTGCTGTTGACAGGTGTGCTGTGTGGCCTGTGTCAGGTGGTGTTTGCTGTTGACAGGTGTGCTGTTTGGCTTGTGTGACCATGCCTGCTGTTGACAGGTGTGTTGTGTGGCCTGTGTCAGATGGTGTCTGCTGTTTACAGGTGTGCTGTGTGGCCTGTGTCAGCTGGTGTTTGCTGTTGACAGGTTTGCTGTTTCGGCGTGTGTGACCATGCGCTGCTGTTTTACAAGATTTTCTGTATGGCCTGGTCCTGGTGTATGCTGTTGACGGTGTGCGTGTACTTACGAGTTCTCTCGTGGTTGGTTCGTTATATCGTTTGTCATGGTTATAAACTACCCAGTTCACATTAATATATTTCTTATTGACATTCTAACATTATCTCAATCCGTTCAAAATCCCCGACACTCGCATATCCATCTCCTTTTCCATATCATATGTCACTCGCGGTATGTATTTACACAGGCCGACTCCTTTTCTACAGGAGATCCAATTCAACCATAACAATACCCCCACCGGCGAAGTTTCCGACCCGGAACACATAACAATCCAACAAGAACACCAGCACTTTGTACAGTACACGTACGACACATACACACACAAACACGCGAAAGTAAAAGCACAAACATAATCGCTGTTGGTTGTTTGCTTGACCCAACGTCCTTAATCTTGCAACAGTTTATTTAGGACTTATTATGTTACGTTTGACGTTTTCTTACAATTTTATTATTGCTGCTAGTTTTTTTCCTGTTTATTTAGACGGGATTTACTCCTTTTGGTAAATTTATATTTTCTTTAGTTTTAATGTAAGAGAGTTTCGTTTGTCTTCATTGAATGACTACCCACCACTCTGACAGTGTAAAGCACAACCTATTACACATAAGTGTAAAAGGAAATTCATGGCGAACTGCAGTCCGAAGCCTTTATAAAGTCATTAAAAAAGGAAAAAGACTGAAACAGGGAAACTTTCAGCTCGATATACCAGTATATTGTCATTCTGCACGAAAGTCGTTAAGCTTGTTCCATCAAGAGGAAGATCAGGGCTTCACTTTAAAAAAGACCGGAGGTTCCAAAGGCAGAGGAGAGTTGCCATTCTTCCAGGCACCACTTAGTTCCTCCAGCAATGAGACTACCTGTACACTGTTGTCTGCTGCTGTCCGTGCTGGCACTGTGCAGGCCGATGGGCTCCTTGGAAGGTAGTGAAGGGCCAACTGTTACCGTCTCTCCGCCTCGCCCCTCTCTGGACGCATCAGGGCGACTGCAAGTTTCCTTCAGACAAGCAGATGTGGCGAGCATCACCAGTAAAGCTGAACATAATTTTATCGTTAAGAAACTTGCAGGGAAACTGTCGGTCTGGCTGGGCATGCGGTCACACAAAGAACGCCGCTGGTGGGTTGACAACTCTCCCGTGACCTTCACAAATTTCAAAAAACGCGCACCCCGGACCAAAGAAGCGAAAGATGTCGTGCGGCTGGAGGGACGCACTGGCTACTGGCAGCTTGTCTCTTCCTATGGAACCGGCATCAAGCTACGCGGCGTCTGCAAAATGGCGTCGTGCCACTGTCCCAGGGGCTGGAAGAAGAATAACAACCGCTGCTACAAGGCGAAGAAGCGCCGGATCGGCTGGCTGGAGGCCCGTCAGCAGTGTCAACGCATGTCGCCCACNGATTGTGGCAACGGACAATGCGCTTTAGAAATTAGGTGCATTGCAACATATTGCCCCTTACTCACTTCTTTACATGCACATTTTTCCCTTGATCAAAGTATCAGAACACCGTAAAAATAGACTAAGATCCTATGGATCCTATGGCCTAGAACCGTAGGAACGTAGGATATTTTGGTATTTTCACGGAGCTCTGATGCTTTGATCTCAACGGAAAAAACTGGCATGTGAGAAGTAAGTAAGGAACGATAAGCTGCATCGCACGTTAGTGCTGTATCACCTTGATCATTGCCAGAATCCTGATTCGAAGGTTAAGACGCCTGGGATCCTGGATGTCATTTAGTCGCTGAAACGTGCTTCTACCATTCTAGATCCACCACCCAGACACCGCTAGAATGCGGGACTCCACCGCGACTGCTGCCAGTTAACAGGAACCACACGGCCGTGTGCGTGACAGCCTTTCTGTTCACTTGTCTCACAATAAACCAATCACGGCCGACCTGTCTCTGACCACATTGCATTCAATCCAGCCGGTTCGCCTCTTCGTTCAGCTCGTGCTTGTTATACAGTTTGGTCGGCGGCTGGCTGAAACTACGGGTCACCTTAGGGATCTGGGTGAGGATCGCAGCAGCTCTGGCAGCCGTCAGCACGGATCAGCTGAACGTGCGGGCGACGCAGGGCACCAGGAGACCGGTCGAATTGCGCAGCCGCTCCCAGCCGGCCGTGCAGGGGTTGCTGAGACCAGCGGCCAGGCGGGGCCGGTGGCATCGTCCCAAACCTGCTCGGCAGACGTCTACTCTGGGGCTGATCAGGGCATCTGGTGTGCAGCTCAGGCCGGCTGGACTCTACTCTGGGGCCGCATCTGGTGCTTGGCAGCTCAGGCCGGCATGGACTCTACTCTTGGGCGCCTGCATCGTGGTGCTGCAGCTCAGGCCGGCTGGACTCTACTTCTGGGCGCTGCATTTGGTGCTGGCCAGCTCAGGCGGCTGGGACTTCTACTCTGGGCGCCTGCATCTGGCTGCTGCAGCTAGGCGGCTGGGACTCTACTCTGGGCGCCTGCAATACTGGTGCTGCAGCTCAGGCCGGTTGAGGCTCGGCAGGACGTCTACTCTGGGCGCCTGCAATCTGGTGCCAGTGAGCTCAGGGCCGGCTGGACTCTACTCTGGGCGGCCTGCATTCTGGTTGCAGTGCACGATCAGGCCGGCTGGGAACTACTCGGGCGCTGCATCTGGTGCCTGCAGCTCAGGCGGTTGAGGCTCGCGACGTCTACTTGGGCGCCATGATCTGGTGCTGCAGCTGCAGGCGGCTTGAGTGTCGCCCGCTCGGCAGACCGGGCTCGCAGGACGTCTACATTCTGGGCGACCTGATCTTGGTGCTCAGCTCAGGCGGGTTGAGGCTCGGCAGCGTCTACTCTGGGCGCCTGCATCTGGTGCAGTGCAGCTCAGGCCGGTTGAGTGTCGCCCGTCTTTGTCGGGTGTCACGTTTGTTGAGTGTCGCCCGTCTTTGCCGGGTGTTGCACGCTGGTTAGCTGAGCATTCCGATTTAAAGATACCCTTGCAAACGGGATAGTGGATGTCGTTCTCTGCACTTGGTGTTGAAAGGAATGTTTCACCCCTTTGAAAGTTGTCAAATATACACCGGTTGCAGTCAAAAATATGGTGTAGGTACTTAAGTGCTGCTGAGCACGTTGGTGATATTCGTTTCTCGAAAAGCCACCCAACTTGATTTTTTTTTTTGGGGGGGATACTGACATCATTATTGAGCTATGCCTTGATTTCGTCCCGGGGTGGCGCCTCAAAAGAGTCTCTACCAGGCGCGTAGCCAGGATGTCGCCCGGGGGCGCCTCGAGAGGGACCATCTCGAGCGTTGAAAGGGCCCTTCCCGAGCGTTGAAAGTGTCCATTCCCGAGCGTTGAAAGGGCCCAGTAGAACGGATGAAAAGGCCCTCCGTGGGGGAGACCGGGGCATGTTTGTCACTTATTTGATAAATGGCCCTGGTGGGCACACACACTTTCAAGAGTGGTGAATGGTGATTGATACTTCCCAATACTGTTACATACAGCAATAACTTTAAATCGTTTTAAGAAGTTCAAGTGGTATATCACTTTGTTTCGACACCAGTGTCGACAATGTGGTGATGACTCATCTGGCAGAACCTGTCCCATATATGGGGCACGTTCTGTCATCTACGGGGGCACATTCTGTCACTTGATGGGGAATGGTCACTTGATGAGTCACTTGATGGGTCAACAACTTTTCGCTGACGAGAGGTAGCAAAAATTTTGCCCTCCAAATTAAAAGTCTAGATTCGCCAGTAGAAATGCCCCCCACACTAGTTGAAATTCCTTAGAAAAGGCCTTGGCAAGAATACTATGAACTGCACCGCACCACCCGATTCGTTTTACACTTGTATTAGGGCATCATATATGTAAGTAACAGGCAATCATTTGTATGGTTGTCTATAAGCGATATGACTAGGAATTATTTAACAGATTCGGTGACAGAATCTGCCCCACTTGACGTGGTCACACTTCTTCAACTTGGGAAGAACAGCTCGCAATGTGGTACAACCAGTAAGACGCCTTCAACGGCGAAGGACGAGCGAGTCCGAATAAATCCGCGTCAATTTATCACCCGTCCATCGGAGGTGGTCTTGTGCAAAGCATGCATGGTTGAATGTTTTCACTTATGTGTTGTTTTCGTCGCAAAATAGATCCAAAAAATTCGATACTTTGAACTTAAATAGGTTTGAAGCGTATATTTTAATTGTGCAATTATAAGCTTCATGTTTGTAGCAAAATTCATTTTGGAAGTGGGTATTAGATGGATTTGATTGCGCTTTACAGCTGCATTCATTTTTATCGCTAGCCACCATTTGGTTTTGAAGCTACGGCGGTGTAAGAAGAAAATAATTAAATCGTCAATAAAAAATATTACCAGACAGATTTTAACAGCGAATACTGCAGGTAAAACCTAAACATTTTCGCATGCATTTTTAGCAGGACGGTACGTTGGTCTACAGAATTGGTGTGTTTCATCGTTCATTTTCCATAGGCTGCTGAGCCATGAATTTTAAATTGTGAAGACCGTCATAAACTATGGAACCTTTGGCTTGTTAATAGCCAGTAACTTTGCACGTACCACGCCGCGCTGATCGACACATAGCTGAACGCGCGGTCGTTTTCTCTACGCGTCTTGTGTTTGACCCGTGTCTTTGCGGGACTTTTGGTTGCCGAGATATAGGTCGGGTATGCACGATGTTTTGTAGGCAATATTTCGTGAGGACAGGGGTGCACGTGCGCACGTTGCAGTGTGACCCAGGAGTTTTGACCTGTGCAACATTGCAGTTGGTGTGAGTCTCCGCCACACACCAAATCGTTAGCTTATAGGTCCAGCCGTTTCTCAGCTACAGCGGATAATACTTGCTGACACCTGACGGGCACGTGTCACGGCAAGGGCGATCCAGGGGGCAAAGGGCCATGCCCCCCCCAAACCACCAAAATCGGGCGGCCAAATTTTGGCACATTCCTGAGTTTGTCGTAAAACTAAGCAACTTTTTACATAGAGAAAGTTTGTTTTAAATCAGTTATTGATGATAAGCAAGCGAAATCCGATGAGTTTCAGAATTATGCGATAATTGTTGGGATTTGCCCCCCAAAAGTGTCAAAATAACACTTTCTGGATCCGCCAGTGGTACGCGCCAGCCCCCCCCGTTGCTGACCATCAATGTGAGAAAAACATGTCATAATATAATGTCATTCGCATGGGGGCTATCACGTAGCAAAAAACCGCTTTGTCAATGGATGCGGGATCAAAACGTATAAGCTTATGACCAGCGTCGCGGTCTGGCGGGCTGCCGGGGCCGGAGCGGGTCGGCGCCATATGTGAGAAAAATCCGATATTCAATGAGGACTCGCTCCGCGCTTCGCGCTCGCTCGTAATTATCTAAATTGAGCATATTCACCATCAAGATTAATGATCAACCACGTAAGTCACGTTAGCTATGCTTGACAAAGTAACGTTGTAGCAACGTTGTTTCAACGTTTTGTGAGCGTTACAAGGTAATGTTTTGACAACGTTCCTGGGAGTCTACAAAATTACACTATCACAACGTTGTGTAGTTGTGTTACAACCTTGACACAACGTAGCGACAACGTCAAATTGTTAGCTGGGATGGTATTGAAAAGAGGCTTGGAGATCACTCTGTCACCAGAAGAAGAAGAGATGCAAACTGGCTGAGTATGACCAGTGAGATAGGATGAAAACCAGGTCGGGTCATTGCTATAGAGCTGGAGTTTGGAAAGAAGTTGTGAATGAGGAATGACGTCAAAGCATTTACTAAGGTCCAAGAGGCACAAAAGAGAGACTTGCCCATGGTTTATGTTGGAAAAAAATACGGTTAGTGATAGAGAGCAGAGCGGTTTCTGTGGAATGGCTGGACGAAAACCATGTTGAGATGGGGAGAGGAGATGATTGTCGGACATGTAGGCAGACAGCTGACGCTGTACCACACGCTCGACGATTTTGGCCGTGATGGGGACTATAGAAATAGGACGATAGTTAGAGACTAGAGTTGGGTCGCCGGATTTGAAAATGGGATGAACCAGAGAGTGCTTTCAGGAATCGGGAAAGTCACATGAGGTAAGGCAGCTATTGACAACGTGGAGCAGGACAGGGCCGATGGCATCAAAACAAAGGAGCAGGATACAAATACAAACACCGTCAGGTCCACACGCACCATAACGCTTCACGGAGAACACTACCTCCCGCAGCTCGGACAGTGTCACCCCGGCGACCCGAAAACCGCAAGTTCTTACCCGTGGTAGACGGCACGGAACGTCGGGCGGCACCCCGAGACCAGCGAGGCCGGCCGCGACCAGCGGGCCGACATTAACAAAGTAGCTGTTCATTTCATCCGGTGTGGCGGCAGGAAGGCTGGCGGTGCTGCTCCGCTTACCCGCGCTTAGCGGCGCAGTGCGGTACTGAGAATGTTCTGAGCTCGCAGTTTCTCACTCTATATCTCCGCAATCGCGCTGATCGCCGACCTGACCCTCCTGTCTAAATCTCGGAAGGCCGGCGATCTACCCTCACAGCGCAGCACGCCCCTCCGCTGAGACATTAGATCCAGGGTCGCCGGGCTGACAGCTGGCGCACAAGGGTTCCTAACTAACATGGTTCTGAGTGGAGCATGCCTATCGAGCACCGGCTGCAGACGGTGAGTGATATAAGACCACATATCGGCAACAGACGGGCAGCTAAAAACACCTGACCAATCAATGAAATGTAAATCTCGGAGCAAACAAACATTGTCGATGTTTTTTAAAAGACGTGTAGTGATGCGAACAGGCTTCCTACGACATTTTGGCAGACATGAAAGGGCATGGATAAAATGATCAGGGCTAAAAGCACATTTAAAGGCTTCAACACGCTGCACAACGTCACTAGAGTTAAAATCACTACATCTAAAAGTGAGCCAGTTGAGTAGGTCGGTTGTGTTACAAACTGATCTAAATTAAACGAACAAGGTTAAGGATAGTCCTTGGCTGCTTGGTTCCTGCGCAGCTCTCTCTTAAATGGCTGGCTTAATTAGAGCTTCGCAGGGCTGCGAAACCACCGGTGAACCGTAGACAAAACAAAGTGCATGATGTGAACGATATCACAGTTGAACATTGTGTTCTGTTTCATGCTTCGTCTCCGGCTGGGACCTGTACTCTGATCATCTTCTCGGCATCGTCACGATTATGGTAAGTCATACGCACGCACGCATGCGCGCGACTTACACACACACACACACACACACACACACACACACACACACACACACACACACACACACTACTCTGCCTGTGAATATCTTAGCTGGATGATAGAGCTTGTTCCAAATGAGAACCGTCTGACCCTTGACCAGAACTGTTTTTTTGTGGTTTTGATTGTTGATGCGTGAATGCAATGCTAAATTGGTGGTTCTGTCTAGATAGTCTTTCTTCATTATATTAGATAATAAAGGATACGAAGTTTTCCTGCATGCTCGGCTGATTATATTTCGACATTTTTTTTGTTGCAAATTATTTTGTTTTAATGCATTTAAAATGCACTTTCTTCAAACGAAGACGTTTTTTTCAAGTTTAAAGTAATATAGTAACGTTCTTCATTTTGTGCTTAAGGTGAACTGGCGATTCACAAACCTATTCCGTTATATATTTGTAAGAAGGTCATTCGCAAAATGTTTGCAAGACTGCTAATCAAAAATACGATTGAAGGTAAGCAAGAATGTACAATCCTGATTTACTGAAATTATATAGAATCTTGCAAAATGGCAAATGAAAAGTCCTGTTAAAAAGGTTATGACTTAATCTTTTTAGAATGTATATTGTATACCTAAAATATATTTATTTGGTTTTCACTTTTCCTAGAGCTGACTTTTTACATACGATGTGTGTTGTTTCACCGGATTATCGTGTAAATTGTTGTCATTCGGATATGGGATTTATTTCCTCGGGATTCCTGCATATACCTCGTTATATTGCTTCGACAATTCGCTTTACAATGCAAATGTTCTCTTAACTCGCCATTGACTGGGGTATCAGCCCAGGGGCGGATCCAGCCGCTCGGTTTGGGGGGGCCAACTTTTTTTTTGCAAAAAGGTACCCCATTTTTTTTTTCTCGGATTGGACTTCTCACCATATTTGGCTTCCAGATAATAAAAGGTGGGGAAATCACAACTTTTTCGAAGAAAAAAAACAACTTTTTTCGGGAAAAAAAAACACATTTTTTTTCGGGAAAAACACATTTTTTGCAAAAAACAAAAAAACTTTTTTAAATCAAAAAGGTAAAAAATCGTGAAAAAATCACATTTAAACAGACACACAAAAAGCACATTAAATCACATTAAAACACAGAACACCACTTTCCGTAGCATATACACACCTAAGTAATAATCACGTTTTTTCATAACAACTCGCAAGGCGTCCCGAAAGTTTGAGGGAGGTCGGCTGAAATGACGAAAAAATGTATATCCATCAGCCCAGCAAAGGCGGATAAACTGCGCCACGACTATCGGTTGCTAAAATCGTTGTTAAAAAATGCGCTAATTAGATGTCATTATAGGACTGAGTGCACTAAGAACGCCTCTACAAAATTGTCGTTTTTGTTAGGGCCTTCACTCAAGGGCCCTGGAGAGGTCGGACCATTGGCAGATTCTGGCTACGCTACGGCCCTGGAAGACCATATTGCCCCTCGGTAAACAATTTAGCCGCCCCAAAAAATGCATTAGCCGCCCTTGGTAGGCATTATGCCGCTCCTCGAAAAGTATTTTGCCGTGCATCAGAGGACGTCTTGCCGCATCATAGACACCTTGCGCCTCGAGGTAATTATTACGCCCTTGAGCGTTTATGCCAAACCTTAGAAGGCACCAGTCGCCCTTGGAAGACATTCTTGTCCGCCTCAGAAGGCTTCTTGGCACCATTGTAACTTGTTATCAAGGGGCGCATTTTGAAGGGGGCGCCCATGGAGCTTGGTATCAGGACGTTGCAAATTACAAGAGGCAAGTAAGAGTGTTTGAGAGGTGCCACCCGATCGACTGGAGCGCCACCAATATTGGCGAAAATTTGACGGGCGCCTCTCTTCCACACGTGCTCGTCGTGCCTTCAACATTTTGTGGGGCGCCATCAATAGCCGGAGGGACGCCGTCATGGTACGGGAGGGTCACGGAGGGGCGCGGGGTGGTCAGTGGTCATACATCTGTGGACGTGGTTTATCTTGTCTAATCAGAAAGCGTGGTATCTTAGTGGTCAGTAATCACCGCCAGGGGAGAGCTCTCGCAGACACTTAATGTACCTAATTCGCTTTCCTATTTTCAAATTAGGTATAGGCAATTGCCAAACTATGTCATTGCCGCGAAGCAGCGCACTTTTTCAGTTTTTGTAAACTGTGAACGCTGGATTTTACTGCTGCAGCCAATTTTAACGATAAATTTCAATTTTCGACCTTTTGGGGGGGGCCAAATAGTCTTCAGGCTCGTTTGGGGGGGCATGGCCCGGTGCCTGGATCCGCTCCTGTATCAGCGAACATACTGACTGGGTGTTAAATATTGATAATTACATCTCATTGACTACAGGGTCCTGGTTATCTTCCGATCCAATGATCGCATCAGAACGAGAAAAGCGGTACTAGAAAGCTCACAATGACACGCATCTAGATAATGATCTTTTTAACCAGGGTCACATGCCAGATCACTGTGATTTCAAAGATAAAAACGAGGTCCTTGCGTGTAAGACTCACATTTTTCACTCCAGGGCTTTGGGATGTCACCATTATCGCCCAAAGTACTACCAAAGTTAAACCAATAATGTTGCATAAGTGAAAATCAGATTGTAAACCAATGTAAAAGTCCAAGATCAGGTAGTGAATGCCACTATTGACAAAATACGTGCTCAAGTTATGCGACACGTGTTTGGTGAACTACTTAACACGTAAAATTTGATCATGGTGAATGGTGATATTTTCAACAACTAACCTCATGTAAGGGGGCTTACGCAAAGTTGCTGGCATGATCACCTGTCAAGGTTTCATCATTTCAAACGATCAATTTCGGATGCTCACAGGGTTCAGTATAAGGGCCTTTTCTTGCATCAATATATCTATTGTTTATTAGTGGCTTAAAATAACCACAGGCCAGAGCCCACTTACGGCTGCAGTCATAAGACTGGCATACAAGGACACACGCTCGTTTATTCACACTTCAAACCTGATACATGATGATGATGATGCCAAAGTAAGAAAATAAATCAATATCCCACTGCCCAACGCATAAAATAGGGCAAAGCCAGGCGCCACCACCGCTGCCCAACCATGGACATCAATCAATGCCGTCATTGTTTCCAAGCTTAAAAAATATGCAACTTAAAGTAAATTATGTGTAAAATAGATCAGTCTCCAGAGTTTTCTGCAGAAATGTGTTGCAGGTCACTGGTAGCCGCGATAAAAAGCTATTCCGCACCAAACCTCGTATTTACCCTTCCACCATGCCCCATTGCCCATTCAGTTCATATACACTATGCAGTATGGCTGACTGGTGAGGGCTTTCAGTTGTAAGTCATTGTGAGAGCTGTAATTTTAGAAAACACTGTTAAAAAAGGCGCCAACTCTCAGTCAGGTGAATTTATTTGCATTATATACATTTAAGAACGCATTGACATTGGATTACAACAACAAGCTTTCGACGAACGAACAATGGCCAGACGTTGAAGGATGCTGCGATATTATTTAGAAATGACATCCGCTAGTACAGCTATTCGCATTCAGTATGGTTTCACCAATAATGCAAGTGTTTCAATCGGCACCAAGTGCGACCAATAACGCTACGGTCACAATGTCAGCGCACAGCAGCACTACGCAACCCGATGATGAGGGACACATGACTGCGTCTGGTCAGTTCGGTGCTCTGCTTGATCGACGCAAGGTCCACCCACGCACGACGAACGGCTGCAGACACATGAGGTGCGGCCTGCGCGCACTGCACGCGAACCACCGACCGGCACGCTCAATCGAGTTCGAACCGGTGCCAATTACAGATTGGGGAAGAGGCCCGGGCAGGTGTAGTCCATACATTGCACAAGCTGATAGTTTCTGGAGTCGCAATCCTGAAGCTTCTGCAAAAACGTACGCTTCTCTGACTCTCCGAGCTCTCGGGGGTTCTGGCTGATTATATCCCTGAGTTTGTTGGTGTCCAGTTTCTTGTTTCTCACCAGCGACAACTGTGTGCCTACGCAGTGGTAGACAAGATCCTTCCCGCTCTTATCGCGTGCGCTTTTTGACAAATGGCGCAGACTGCTTGCACAGTTCTTGATTATGTTTGCTGTGTTTTTACCGTTGTTTGCCTTTGCATTTACCGACACCAGCTTGACGCAACGGTTGTTCAAGACGTCTGTGAAATAAAACAACGGTCACAGGACGCTGTCTTGAACCATGAATTGCTATCAACTCCAGTGTAAAATACATTTCGATATATTTTGTGTTAACACATTTGGGTATTATTGTGCAAGTTGATTAGATATGCCTCGCAACGCTTTTAGATATTTTTGGAAGACATTGTTGATTGATGTAGTTATTTGTATTACTATTACTGTTACTCAAATGTTATTACTGTTGATTTTGCTATTGCTATTATTGCTATTACTTTTACTATTATTATCAATATTATTATCATTATCATTATCATTACAATTATCTTTATCATAACTACTATTATAATTATTGTTTTCATTTGTATTATCATTATTATCATTTGTATTCATACAAATTATAATTACAAATAAATTACATTTTAAAAAAACAATTATATTAAAATAATTATCTTAATATAATTGTTAAAATTATTTTTGTTATAATTATGATTAGTATTTGCAAAAAAATGATAATAATAATAATAACAATAATAATAATAATAATAATTATAATAATAATAATAATCATCATCATCATCATTATCATCATAATCATAATCATAATCATAATCATAGATATTATTTCATATATATTATTATATTACTATTAACATCATCATTATTATCTTACCGATTCATCATAATTATATTATCAAAAATAATTGGGCAACTAAAATCCTTAAGTGACGCCAAACACAAAAAAAATATAAATTTCCTTGGAAAACATGATACTCAGAGACAAATGCGAATGACCTATTGAGCTCCCACTATTATGCAGCTTTTCAGCGATATCATTTACTTTCGGCATTCATTTGAGTAGCCTGGTCTGGTGTGTCGGCAGCCAGCCACAGCACCCTACACTTTCACCGCTGCTGGCGGCGAATGGTGCCACCCATGGCACGGAGCTGACGGGCTGAGCCCCTACCTGCCACGCCCACTGCGCGCTGATGACGGCACACTTACTGCGTATAGCGTCACGGTTCTGTTGTCCGCAGACCAGCGCTGTTGCTGCACACAGCAGCAGGAGTCGTACGGCGAACATGGCGCTGACGGGAGGCGACGGGGGGTGACGTTCGACCACTGCTGACTGCCGCCGCTCACTGCCGTCACTCAGCCGCCACGGTGGCTTATATACGGCGCAGCTGGCGCCCGACCGCCCGCCCGCCGGACCGGCGACACCGAGCAGCCGACCGGCTTCGTCCGGTCGGTCGGCCTACCGCAGCGCCACCGACTCCTGCGAGCACTGACTGGACAGTGCTCTCCTCAGGAACACGGACTGGACAGTGCTCTCCTCAGGAGCATAAACTGGACTGTCCCCTCCTCAGCAGCACAGCCTGGACAGTGCCCTCCTCAGGAACATAAACTGGACAGTCCCCTCCTCAGCAGCACAGACTGGACAGTGCTCTCCTCAGGAACATTTAAACTGGGGACAGTCCCCTCCTCAGCAGCAACAGAGCTTGGACATGCCCTCCTCAGGAGCATAAGCTGGACCAGTCCTCTCCTCAGCCAGCACAGGACTGGCACAGTGCTCTCCTCAGGAACATAAACTGGACAGTCCCCTCCTCAGCAGCACAGACTGGACAGTGCTCTCCTCAGGAACATAAACTGGACAGTCCCCTCCTCAGCAGCACAGACTNAAGTGTTTAATTTATTCAGCGTAACAACGAACCGAAGGCGATGACGATGCCTTTGCTATGACGATGGCCACCGATGTGACGCCGCAAAGCGGCGTGAAAATGTGTGTTTTAGGTAGTGTAAAACTGTATTTTCATATTGGAACCAGACCGTAATTGGAGCCAAGCCTAAAATCTCCTTTTTTGCACAGCTCGGTAGGATGATTTTAACTTTCCCAGTTTTCTCCTAAAATCACTGATTTTTCACGTTCAGTGCAGGGAACGCGCAGGGGGCATGCTTGTATTGAGTGCCCCCTGATTCCTGAGAGGGGAATTCACCCCTGATCCCCCTGGATCCGCCAGTGGGGCCACATGCTTTAGCACAATTGACAATTCAGAAATCCAAGAACTGGTAAAACCTACAGACAATACTTATAAAACCACTTGCATTGTCAGTAAACCAAAAAATCCTGGTTATCTTTAAACTTTCCCTCAAATGGTGTCCGTCCCGAGTGGATACAACATATTCTGAGACGCGACATCGGCGCCACTGGGGGGAATCTGGGGACATCTGGGGGACTGGGGGGACATCGGCGCCACTGGGGGGAACACTGGCCCCCATGGCCCTTCTTTAAATACGCCACTGTCTCAAAGGTATGATGCATCACCCGTACAAGCGAAAGTAAAATTTTAGCTAAAGGGCAAGGGCAAAATCAGGTCAAATAAGGTCACTTTAGCAAGAGGTCATGCGTGATGCGACACATGTTTTATGGTTTGTTTTCCACGTAGGATTCGACAGTAGCAGCCATTTGCACGCCTGGTCCCATATAAGGTCAAGGATAGGTCTTTAAAGGTCAAACTTTGAAATGGAAAATGGAAAAAAGGCATGGTTCTTTACCAGTTTGGCTAGAGAATACAGTGGTGACATTCATTTGTATTTATATGGTCAAGACAATAAAAAAATTACGTCATGAGGTACTCAAGCCTTTGGAGCCATCACTCAGTCAAAAATTAAGATATTTTCCATTTTCCATGCGTATTTCTCAAACATTTTTTTTTCATTTGTAAAAAATATATATTTTTATGACATTTTTTCCACACAAAAAAATATGAAAATTTTGAGGTAAAAAAGTATTGTCCATAAATCCGATACAGCCATTTTCTAGCCCTTGGCATTTTCTATCTTTTGATGTTTTGCATTATTTTTTGCTTTATAAATTATATTTGTACGGCCTGTTAAAATGTAGATAATTTGTGCGTCATACTTGTGTGAAGAAAGTCGGGAACGTCACTAAATTTGATAAACTCGAATGTTTTGGGACATTTTTCCTATTTTTGCACCGAAGACATCTAAATTGATGTACAAGAAGGTACCTACACAAAGTTTGGCGTTGATAGCGCTGCCCGTTTTTTGAGCTATTTTTAATAAAAAAATGAGGAGGGCGTTATTCGCCCCCCCCCCCCCAGCCGATGGCGGGTTAATTTCTGGGCTCTGGCAACCCTGATAAATCGCCACTCTAAATCACGATACATCATCATTGTGATGCCTTCGTCGGTCCTGCTCTGGTCGGTCCAGTGAGAGGCGAGCTGCGAGGCGTAGAAGTGCATTGGCTCGAGTCCGGAGGCACACTTGGTTTGGTTGTTGGTTTGTGGACCAAGCACCGTATCCTCTTTGGGATAATAATGCTGGAACTCTCACCCTGTTCCGAGGGTTATTATATGGGGGCCGGTCGACTGCTTCAGCGGCCCGCCCAGGGATTTGACCCCGGGTCACCGGCACAGATGACAGGAATTCTGCCCCTGCGCCAGATCGCTGCCCCCGGAGGCACACTGATACCCTACCATGCTAGTCAGGTACAACGTCACATACATAGTTGGGTGGACAGCTAATGGGGTATCGCAGTCGGGCCTGGTACCCATACAGTGCACCAATCAGGTACCGCGTGCGGCAGGCCACGGGACGGTGGCCGGCGCCCGCGGCGGTAGGTCGCATTTTCCCGCGCGGCCGCGTTGGCCGTCCAAGCGCGGCGGCATGCTGTGCCCCGGGCGGCTGGGGCGCGCTTCACAAACAATCATCATCACCATCAATTTTCCTTCAAATCCTTCAGCCTATGTAATTAGGCTGTATGACTACGTTACTTAATTAATCGAAGTCTTGCCCCCCCCCTGTCAAAAGCAAATCCGCCACCACTGGGTATGTGTGAATTATTATAATTCATGAACATTGCGATATTTCATCCTAACATGTCACCGAAATTATCCAGCAGTTTCACTGGCACCAGCCACCGCGACCTGTCTGTGCGTTTATCCGTTGACAGCAGTTCCGCAAGCCACTGTAAGACGACTGAGGTCCGGCCGGCCTCCCACCTCGCCGCTTTCGTCACCCCGTGTGATTGCTTCCCGCAGTGGCGTGTGACTCATTGCGATTGTTTCAGCAGTCAGCCACGAGCGACGACTGGGCGCACCTTGTCCGAGGGAAATCACAGGACGGACCTTCGAGAGACGGACCTCGCACGAGAGACATCGCAGAACAGACCTTCGAGAGACTGGCGTCGGGAATAAGTCATGGCCACCAATACGTTACCGTCACTTTCGAAAGTACACGTTTCATTCGTTAACGGGCCGATGGGGAACAAGCCGTCGGTCATTATGCCCGGAATCGGGCCGGTGGCGGCAGGCCACCTGAGCGACAACGGCTTCTCGTCGGCGTACATGGTGTATGGGCAGTTCCTCGTAATGGGCCAGAACAAGGAGCAGTTCATCGCCTGGCTGCAGGGCGAGGCGCACAGCAACAACTTAAATGCGTCCAGGTGCTGGGAGGGCCTGCACGACTATACCGCCGCATATCTGTAGAGCTGCGGCCGATCCCTCCAGTGCAGTATGGCTGCCGTGGGTGCCGGCTGTGTCTACACTAGTGATGTCATTTTCCACAAATGTCCTGACCAATACCAATCCAATACCGAACAGGAGGCATTTGGGTTCACCAAATACCGACCGATTTGGGTTAAAGCCAAAAATGTCCTAAATTTGACCGATTTGGAAATGATAGATGGTGGTGGTGTGATGTGCATATGTGTGTAATGTATAATGCATACAATGCTTGTTTTAAAGGACTTCATTTACTCTTGTGAGCAATATCTTCAATCTTGATCTAATAATGATGTGTTCTATTTAGTATTTACATTATGTATGTATGTATGTATTGACATCAACAAACACTCCACGAATCAGTGTGGCTATTACGTGTCATAGGTCAGGAATAAAACTGTGGGGAAAAGTCATAAGTGTCCACAGTGGCAAAACCAAGCTAACTATCACGCATACAAGTACACACCACACACACCACACACACACCACACAACACACGCACATTAAATCGTAGTCAATTATTTTTTCCGAACGAAAGACGACCGCCCGTTTAAAACGTGTCGTTCCAGCCCCTGACATCATCAGCACGCGTTTCAGCAGCGATGCCGCACGGTTATTGCAAACGAACGCTGCGGCCGCCGGTTCTCATAAGCAGGCGGGCGCAGGTAGTGTCCTGTCGCGTGACACGCTCACAGGCGGCCGCGCATCAGCGTAGGTGCGGACACAATGAGTCGAGGTCCGCAGGCTCACCCAGCACACATGCTTGGGAGCAACAATCGCTGTCTGGTAATCACACATCTGGCGAGGCGCGAGGAGGTTCAGTCATCCGCGGCGCGAGATACATGATCGTATTTCTGAGTCAGTAACGACCCTGGTATGCAAATTAACTACTTTCATCAATGTTTACTTAGCAGCCGAACCATTTCCATAAACAGAGATACAGTATCTCACGCGCGAGATGACCAGACGTGCACAATAGGTAAGTATCATCCCTGCGGCAGGAAGTGCCTCAGTGGCGGAACCGATCAGGAGGCGATACACTTTCGCACCACATCAACTGACATGAGCGGTTCCTCCAGCAAGGAGGGGATGAACGGTCAAACAGCACGCCGAGGTTCTTACAAACGGCTCTCCTGGGTGGTCTCCCCACCGATCCCGCCACGCTGACAGGTGAGAGGTCACGGTGTTCTGCGGTGCCAAGGAGAAGGATTTCAGTTTGGATGCGCTTTGAGTTTTAGTCGTGTGCATGGAACCACGATGATAAGGAAGAAAGTGTAGTCTCCATGCGTAGGATGAGGCTAGGAAGGCTGCGTTTGACATCGGATATAAGGACCTGGGTATCATCAGCGTACTGGGTCACATGAGCGTCCGGCGGTGCAGGCTGAGGTGGTTTGGCGAAAATAGTGAATTAAACGAGGGGGACCAAGCGGCTGATCCCTGGAAGGACACCCATTGGTATTGTAAGAGGCTTGGAGATCACTCTGTCACCAGAAGAAGAAGGATTCAAACTGACTTGAGTATGACCAGTGAGATAGGATGAAAACCAGGCATGGGTCAATGCCATAGAGCTGGAGTTTGGAAGAAGCTGTGAATGAGGAATAACGTCAAAGCATTTACTAAAGATCCAAGGGCACAAGAGAGACCTGACCACGGTCCATTTGGCAAAGATTACGGTTAAGTGATAGAAGACAGAGGCGGTTTCAGTGGAATGGCGGGACGAAAACCATGTTGAGATGGGGAGAGGAGATGATTGTCGCGACATAGGCGACAGCCTGGCGCTGTACCCACACGCTCGACGATTTTTGGCCATTATGGGGACTATAGAAATAGGCGATAGTTGGAGATAGAGTTGGGTCGCCGGATTTGTAAATGGTGAACCATAGAGTGCTTCCAGGGATCGGGAAAGTCACATGAGGTAAGGCAGGTATGACAAGATGGGGCAGGACAGGCCGATTGCATCATAAACAAAGGAGCAGAACGAAATGTACAAATACCGTCAGGTTCCACACGCACGGAACGCTTCACGGAGAACACCACCTCCCGCAGCTCGGCAGTGTCACTCAAGCGACCCGAAACGCAGCTCCTCCCGTGGTAGACGGCCACGACGTCGGGCGGCACCGAGACTAGCAGGCCGGCCCGCGACACGCGGGCCGACATGAACCAAAGAAGTCATTCATTTCATCCGGTGTGCGCAGAAGGCTGGCGGTGCTGCTCCGCTTATCCGCGATTTACGGTGCGGACAGTTGCGGTACCGAGAACTGCTCCCCTGAGCTCGCAGTCTCTCCTCTATATCCGCCCGCAATCGCGCCTGATCGCGACCTGACCCTCCTGTCTTAAATCTCGGAAGGCCGGCGATCTCCCCTCACAGCGCAGCACGCCCCTCCGCTGAGACAATTAGATCCAGGTGTCGCCGGGGTGACAAGCTGGCGGCACAAGGTTCCTCACTAATGGTTCTGAGTGGAGCATGCCTATCGGCACGGCTGGCAGACGGTGAGTGATAAAAGACCACTATCGGCGACAGGACGGGCAGCTAAAAAACTGACAATTTCAACGAAATGGTAAATCACGGAGCAAACAAACATGATCAATGCTTTTTAAAGGCGTGTACAGATGCGAACAGGTTCCTACGGGACATTTTTTGGCAGACATGAAGAGCACGAATAAAATTGATGAGGGCTAAAAAGCACAATTTAAAGCCTCAACACGTGACAACGTCACTAGAGTTACAAATTACTACATCTAAAAAGTGAGCCAGATGGTAGGCGGTGTGTTACTAACTGAGGTTAAATTAAACGATTTGCAGCATCTCCAACAAACGATTCCTCCAGGGTTTGGTTGACGAGTAAGTAAATTACATGTTTAAATCACCCATTATAAAGACAGGCCGGAGTGCGGCAGTAAAACCGCTGTACGCATCTCCAGCTCGTCAGGTCCGTCCGCACGGCGACACGGCTCGCCGCGGGGGCCGGTAACTCTGGCGATGGAGAGTGAGTGCCGGTCTCGGGCTTCACTTCGCAGCCAGAGCGACTCCAGCCGACAGTCCTCGCACTCAGATGCGGCTGGGAGATGACAGAGGCGTGTAGGTGTCGCGGATCAGTATGGCCACTCCGCCGTGCCCCGTTTCACCGGGCCGGTCGGCACGGTGCAGCACGTAGCCGGGGAAGGTGACAAGTCTGGATGTAGTGGCAGATCGAAGCCAGGTCTCAGTGATGATGCAGATGTCGTAGTGCAGTCGGTGTAGGTGCTCGTGCTGTAGCGCAGCAATCTTCGGTAGCAGAGACTGTATGTTGATAAGCCCCATCAGCAGGGCTTTGCTGACGAACGCGGGATCGGAGCGACGCCACGCCCGGCCTTCCTCTGCACCCGGCGCCTAGCGCTGGCGCCGCGCCTGCGCGCCGGGTCACGCCACCGCCGGGGACCGGTTAGGTCAAGGTCACTTCGGCCGGGCTGAGGCGCCGGGCCGGTAGGAACGGTGATCCGGGGATGTATGCGACAGGTCCGACGGTTCGTCGTCATCGTCGCGTTGAGACAGCACAGGTGGCGATTGGTGCTCGTCCAGTGGCAGGTTGCAGTGGTGCAGGTCCAGCAGCCGACACCAACAGGTATGTCAGTGCCAGAAACACCCAAGTGACGGGCCAATGTCACGGTGCATTCTGGATCGTCGCGTCTGGTGTTCTTGGGCGGGCTCAGTCGTCGTCAACGAGCCTCAAGGTGCACAGTCACTTCACACTCAGCATAGCACACTCATTTCACGCAACACGCTCCGCGGACGAGGCAAGCAGGCGGTTGGGTGGGAGGGAGCGGAGCTCCCGGCGCCGCAGCCGACCGCGGGCGCAGCGCGCAGGGAACTGATTTAATTGATTGAATTTCGAGCAAATCAAGCGTTAATTTGCTGGATGGAAATTATAATACGTAAAATGTGACGAAAAATGTAATTGTTCAAGATTAGGCTGACCGAAAAGAGTCCAAAAATGTGTTAGCCTGACCGACCGATTACCAAATTGGTGACACATTTTTTCGGTGCTGCGGAGGGTACCGATCGTTGCCGCTGGCTGAGCCAGCGTTGCGAGCCAGACAGAGTTGCTTGAACCTTGAGTTGTAACTACATTGCTCTAATTTCGGAAGGGAATATACTCAGTCAAAAAATATTGTACTGTTTACGAGAGTTTTATGTCGTGTCTATTATATGAATAGTGAGAGGGCAAGAGTAAGAGCGATATGAAATAGGAGAGAAAGAGGAGAGCGGAGCAGTACAAAACATTTGCCTCGTGCGCCAAAAAGTACGCTCGCGACGCTTGGAGGAGTAAGGATCCGGCGTCCTCAAGAATGCTCCGGAAACGTCCGACAGAGTTTGAAAAGTCGTTGGCGGAAGGACTGATACAAACATTTCTTGATAAACCCCGATAAACCCGAAACCTGGGCAAAACTAGGATTGGGGCAAGGGTTAAAGTGGGCGGGATATAATAAAGATGGGTACTTAGATAACAGAGGCGGGATGTGGATAGCGACTAGGAAGTTACGTGTACAGAGGAGGAGGTAGTCCATGAGACAGACAGTGGGAAGGACCGCCCGTTCGTTGCTGGAGCTAGGACCCGAGGAGGCGCTACTCGAGCCTGAACAGCTGGCTGCGAGTCTGTCCACCGTGGCAGAGGCCCGCGCTACCGAGCGGGACACGCGACAGGACCACACCACATGTTTGTTCCCTGGTCTTACACGAAGATGGGACGGTGGCGTTTTGCCTGCTGGGGACCAGCGCTGTGTAACGCCCTGCCACGCGACCTTGTAGGACTACCCGTGCCGCTGTTTTGTTGTTTTGTCGTCAAGTGCAGCGACATCTCGCTGCCACTCCGCTGGCACCGGACTGACCGGCGCGGCGCTTCTCATCGTCATGCCGGCGGGTTTTATTTCGACTGATTGTATGGGTTTGTGTATGTGTTTGCGTGTGTCAGTGTTTTTATTTTTGTTTTTACTTGTGTGATTTCGTTGTATGTTTGTTCTGAGCATGCTTTCTGTGTTTTTAACTTATGACGAGACGAGAGGTTCTAATAGCCACAGGCACATGTGGATGACCTTAACACAAGTCTATATCTGTACTCCCCTAACACCGGCTGAAGCCGATGCCCCTGCGGAGCGTAGGAATGGCAATGTGGGGGTGGGCACCGCTGCACGCTGATACAAATTGTGTACACTTCAGTGATCACCGGAGTTCAGGGTAAAATCCCATCAGTGCAGACTGCAGACAGTTGTGGGCGCATGTAGCGTCAGCGTGTAATGGTTTTAGTTTAGTTTATTTGCTTTTCACCAACGAGTTGCACGCCCAATGACAGGTAAAGTCACGGATTAAAATATAATCATCACAATAAAACACAATCACATACACGCAAGGGCTCCGCCACGGGTCTGAAGTTGGGGGGGGGGACGTGGACTCATGAGGTCAACGAGATATAAGGCTGAGCAGGGGCGCAGCCAACTCTTCAGAAAGGGGGTGGGTAAACCAGTTATAGTGTCCCAAAAATTTTGCCCCTGAATATGAAAAACTATGCGGATTTGGGCCACTTTATTTTGCGAGACCCCCTGTTTGCAACTGTATTGAGCTGGATTAGACCAGGACCTCAACACCCTCAGAGAGGGGCCTGAATGAACGCAGGCATCGACTAAGCCTGGATTTTCTCCGGGGAGAGGGGGTGGACGCTACGAAAAATAGGGTCCCTTACCGAGCGCCCCCCCCCCTCGTGGTTATCTCGCAACCGTAGTTGCAACCTTATCTGAGATATCGTGACTTCTTCACAATGTAACGATCATACAAACCGAATCGCCATAGCCCTGGAAAATGTTTATAAGGAGAAGTGACCAATTAATGATGGATCGGAATGTCACGGGTCCACATCGATGGGAAGATCACACACGGTCACGTCATAGAATTGACAATAGTAGACCTATGTTTAGTTGCAGTTAGTTCTTGACATAGTCTGTTGCCGATAGTGTGACCGTATGGTCAGTATGCATGTGCTGATATGAGCCCTTCGTCGCACCGTGTTCAGGATGGCAAGATCATGCGTGACGCGTTTTGAAGGGCGGGGGTTATTGACGACCCTCTTGGCGTTTGGCTCCTAACATTGAGCTATGAGCTTTCGATTACAAACGATCGTGTTGTTTGTGACGTAGAGAAGCCGTGAACAATATGACATCGCTGTAGTGTTTAAGGTCCTGAGTCCTTTTTAGGTGTGACCTCTGAGTCATGTCAAAGCGCAAAAATGTCGTCAAATCGTAAATATGTAAAAAATGATAACTTCAGCTCAAATTCGTTAAAAGTAGCATCAACGAATTGCTTAAATAGACGCACAATTGAAATCAGTCATCACAAATGACCTAAAAACTGCCAAATTGAAAAAGGTCATGTCGCAGGTTCATCTGAGGTCCAGTTGACCTGCGGGTTGACTTTTGGCAGCGCAGCTGACCCAGACATATAATCATGTTATATTGCAATCCCAGGATCGAATCACGCGTCACAACAGAAAAAATATGCCTGTATAAAACGGACAGAAGACGAAAAAAGAACATCTGAGGTCATCGGAGAGTCAGCGACCTCGTTGACCTCTTGAAAAGGTCAATCGATATATTCCGGATTGTCACTGCACAGATAACGCTGCAAACCAAACTGTACCTAGAAAACACCTTGGCATATGCTTCCTAAACAACAAACTACTCTGGACTGACATGCTTTCAAGGATCTGTTACTACGGGAGCCAGTCTTCTCGCTAAACACTCAACACCTTGCAGGATAACGACATGTCAAAGGTCATGGTCACGAGGTTAGAAGGCTTCGTAAGTATACTATTAGAGTACACATTTCAAATTTGATGCCAAGATAGGATACTGAAAGTTTATCGTGATCGGTTGCATGTTTACGTGAGTTTATTCTGGAAAAACAAAGGGGGTGGCATCCACCCCCCTACCCAGCCGCAATCCCGGTCGATCCCAAACGGGAGTTTCCCGGACTTCCACTCAGCCACCCCGGTCGGGGATCGGATCGGGATCCGGTTCGGGAAATGAGACACTTCGTACGGGCTGAAGCGTCCGGAATTCCCAACTTGCCGTTACTCGGCCGCTTGGGGAAGTCCGCACCTTTTCCGAGCCACGGAATGGCAAATACACATTGAAAACGTTGCCATCCCAATCGGATATCCCAGCCTGCCCGCACGGCCGGTCCGGGATAATCGTCATTGGCATCGTGCGATAGGCACGGATAGTCACCAAACGACGTAACCAAACGTCACCAGTGTTCAGGAACAGGGAACTGCCATAGTTGGTAGAAGTTAAAAGATCATATATTTTTTTAGGAAAAGACTTATTCGGCCCGTTTGGACCATTACGCAGTCATGGAATGAAGGAGAAAGCGTGAAGTGGGTTATAATAGAACGTCGACTGGGCAACCGCCCCATAGACAGGCCCTTCCCCGCAGGACGAAGCTGCGAGGAGGGCCCACGCCATAACGACGGCCACCGCTCTCGGGATCGGTTTGAGGCCGCCACATGCTCGGTGGCCAGCAGCCACCATCGGTCAGTGACCGGCAGTCTGGAAAATTAATTGGGATCCGGATGATTATATATTTTTTTGTGTTGGGGAGAGACCGCTTCAGTCCAGTTGCAGAACCATTGCGCAGCCATGGGATGAAGGAGAATGGGTAAAGTGGGTCAAAATGAACCGCTAACCGGGCAGCCGCCCCATGAACAGGCCCTTCCCCGCAGGACGAAGTTGCGAGGAGGGCCCACGCCATGAACGACGGCTTCCACTCCCGGGGACGGCTCGAGGGCCGTCACTTTCCGGTGGCCAAGCGGCCACCATGACCCGGGTAAACGTCGGCGTGACAGAGGATATAGAACCGCCAGTCGGGAGGATTAAAAGGTGGATGATATATATTTGAATCAAATAACACATTTTTTTTTTTTTTTTTTTCTAACCGCCACCCTTAAAAGGTGACCAGGAGTGCCCCCACCCACATCCAACGACGCAACCCACTGACGTTTAACAACCAGAGAACAAAAGAGAAAAGTCGCGGCACTCCGCTAAGAAATCGAAAAACAAACTGTTAAAAAAGCATCGGCAGAGAGGTAATCAGGGTATTAAGATTGGTGATATATAAGAAGGCAAAAAGGTAGTCATTGCTGAAAACAGAAAATGATGCCCCGCTACGTCCCAGGATATCACAATTCATTCCACGGTGTTAGGTAAAAGGGGATATCAGTCACACTGGGCGGAGGACAAATTCGGTCTATATTCAAGCTTTTCATGCTGGACTTCATGGACCGCCACTCAGCTTAAGCAAGCTTGTTGCTGAGTGGCGGATCCTGAAGCAGCGCCATTGATCTTGGGTATTATGCATATTTCTGAATTTAATGAAAGCAAACTACATTGGACTCATTTGTTAGACAATATACACACACATACACACCATACACACATACACACATACACACTACACACATGCACACATACCATACATACATACATGAACCATTGTGATGATTGGTTAAATAGTTATGCAATTGTTTTTATCAAACTATACACTGTATATATGTTGTACAAACATATACAGTACTTTGGTATTTGAAATATTGTTTATTTACCATGTTGCATACACCTGTAAGCTTTATATTTTCACTCATTTGTTGGACAATATAATACACATCATATATACACACACATGCTATAGTACAGAATCATACATATAGTATATATATATATGAACCATGTAGGTATCAATTTTTATTAATGTATATTGTATATCAAGCCTATACCCATATATACTGTTGCACAAGCATTATGCATATACAGGTATTTGTATTGAAATATTGTATTATTATTGAAAAATATTATTCATTGTTTATTTACCATGTTGCATACATTGTAAGCTTTAAAGCTTAACACATTGTAAGTAACACATATAATGAATGAATGGCACAAAACGAAAGGTAGTTAGAGAGAACAAAGAGTGATAACGATGACGAGTGATGAGCAATAAGGACAATGACGAGCAACACATGAGCAGCGTGGTACGAAAAAAAAATGTATAAATGGTCGCGAGGCATGTAGACGAAAAAACGTCCGATAAATAACAAGACATGACGCGCGCGGGATGGGACTGCGAAAGTCATGTGGCGTTGAAACCAAGGCACTGCTCCTTCGGCAGAGGCTGCATGGTGTGTGTCACAGACGCTACAGTGTAACGGTCTTAAGCGATTACATAATAATAAGCGTATACAAATACAACGGTCTTATGCGATTAAATAATGTCACTACAATGCCCAGGATCGCTACGACCCACCAGGGCCTGATCAGTGATCATGGCTAAACTTGGGGAATGATTGCGCATTGCCGAGGGACCAGACTGGGGGAGGCTCCTACTTTCAGTGAATCACCCTCGGCCCCTTTGAAACATATTACGGATTTCGGAATGTATGTCTCGACAGGAGGACTGAAGTCAGGACCACGCTATTTTGGTCAAGTCCATATAGTCCTATGAAATCGCTGAAAGCGTCCCTGCCATAGGTATAAAGCCACGATCGTGGAGGTCTGGANAACCAGCCGTGACGTAGCCCCTTCCTGAGCAAAACTTGATCCTACTCATTGATATATATACTCTGCTCACTCTGGCACCTTGTTTATATATGTAAGTTTGTACTGGTTGAACATAGAACAGTACTTTAAACGCCGTCGTATTTTTCTGTTCTTTGAAAATAATGCATTTTTACTTACATTTTTCGTGAAACGTGACTTTGATTAACTCTGAGTGACCTCAATATTGACCTGAACCAAAAATGCTCAGTAACTTCGAATGGAGAGCTTTCCAACGCTGTTTTCTGCGTCTCGCTAGGCTTTTTAGTTCTCGAGTTAGAGTGGGTGATCTCAATTGGATTTAGCACGCTGGTCACGCCGGCTACCAAAAACTGTGTGCGCCTGATATCACGACCAATCAGGGCTTGAGACCAGTGGCGGTTCTTCCATTGAGGCAGATGAGGCAGTGTCTTACCTAAAATAGCAAAACATATGAAGTATAATCTCATTTTTTTCCAATTTTATAATAATTTTAGTAGGAATATAAGGAAATACATATAGAATAGACAAAACAAGTTTCCAAGTAGCTAAAACGGGTCTCATTTTCATGTGATTACAATATTTATGTTGGTTTCGTTAGGCTCAAATCAGCCTAGCTATGGACAAGTTAGCATTGTGAAAAGTTGGGCTGTGAGGCACTGCCTCACAGCCCAAACGCTTGTTTCGCCCAGGTCTCGCCGCCACTGCTTGAGACCCTGTTTCTGGCCGAAATGACCTACCTTGGTATAGAGCCTTGGCCCCACTCCTCCCGCCACCCTGAGCGGGCAGAGCGAACGTTTAATAACAGTGCCACCCGACAGGTGGAGCTGATGTTTCCGTTTTCTTAGACAAGTTTGATCAGTTTCTATCCGGAATGTTTCCTCTCATTTCGCATTTGCTCACATCTTCGAAATGTCGGTTGATGCTTTGATTAAAGTGTATCTTAAGTGGCGAGGGTGTTGACCCACTAAGGTCTCTTATCGTTTCTTACTTTCTTTGGTTTCCGTGATTTGCTTGCCCACACGGACTGTTTTCTTTTCTGATGTGTGCAAAACTTATAGCACTATCTGGCGCTATCGTCCGTTCGGTTAAGACACTTTCCTTCCATTTCCATGGTTTTGTTGCCTTCGACATCAAGTAGGTACTTTATCATTCACGAAGGCCGTTTGGTCCTTGTTGGGTGCCAATATCCGGTCCGGAGCTGTGACGTTTACTTGCCTTCCACTCGGATATGCCTCATGGATACTTTTTTATCATGGCATGGCCCTGCAGGATATTTATTATAGATATGTCATCCACAGCTTGAGATGCCAGTATTAAGCCCAAGCCACACTATGCGTGATACTTCTGCAAATCACGCGCGAGTTCTGCGTGTTTGCGAAATTTGCGTGACGTTCGGGATCTGCTGATCATGCAGATCACCCAAGAAAAAAGGATGAACCACTGCATAAATATCCAACAAAACTGTATATATGTAAGAATATCTACTAACACGTGCTTGCGGACCGACATCCGCTGGTACTCCAGCTTGTAGACCATCCCGTCCAGGACGACGTCATACATGATCGGGCCACCGTGCCGAGCAACGTCTTTGGATAAATCCTACCTTTTCTCTGGGATAATGACGTCATCAATTACGATGTTCGGCAGGTGGGTTATCCACACCGTCAGGGCCACATCAGAGGAGCGTTCGCGTGTTAAAGTTTCACCACGGTGCAGCCGAGTTAGTTGCTGAGTTGAACAGACACGTTAGATTATTCTCCATCACTTTAAATTCGAAACGCGAGACGGGCATCGTTGATTAATAGTGCTAAACCGGGCTGGGCCGGGTAGAGCGGTCCGTTCAGCTGGGGCGACTACTTGTGCTACTGAGGCTGCTGTGCTGGCTGCCCTTGCCGTAGCTGGCGTTCGCTTTACACGAGGCATCACGTACACAAATACCGTAACCGCGCTGCAAATTACAGCACAATTTGTATAATATGTGTACAGCACATTCTATATCTGTGTTACGCATTTACAGTTTCGATTTTTTACATTACGTTAAGATTCACAAGCGAAACAATTTCAACTGGCCGTTGAGCGACACGTGCAAAGCCAGTCCAGGACCGCGCGCTGAACCAGCCTCCTGGTCCTCTTGAGCTCGTCCTCCTCGTCCTCGTGCTCGGCCTTCGCAGCCTGTATTGCTGAAGGAGGCGGCACTGGTGTCGGCTCCGACTTTGAGCGCCGTTTTGCTATCGCTAATGCTGCACCTGTCACGGCCAGTGCTGCGTCTGCTGTAGAGGCAGGGCACTACATACTGCCACAACGACGTCAGCCAGAAAAGCTCATTGAAAAGGCTTGCTCTGTACGGTGTCCACACTGACTGGTTTGTAAGCTATTTTCGAGACCACCACCAACAAGATTGCCTCAATGCGCTAAAGAATAGCCCACAGCTCTTCGAAGAAAAAACAGACAAATCTGATTGAAGTCTATCATGTAACTACCAGAGGACCCTGTATCACTGAGAGTGACGTCCTGATTACTCAGTACGCAAACGGCACTCAGGTGCTGGTAACCGGTCGCAAAGTAGACCTGGATCAGCTTGTCAGCCGCATGGAGAGTGGCTCTAAGGGACCTGTTTGGCTGGTTTAGCCAAAACCTCATGCAAAATTAATAATCAAACAACTGCTCGTGATTGGCACCCGTCAAATGCTTCGGGGTCTGCCCCCCGTCACGCTCTATGTTGGCGGCGGGCGCATTATCGAGTCTTAGACAGCCCAAAACCTGGGCGTAGTTTTCAACAGACACTTCTCGCTTGAGCCGCATGTTGGTGAGGTTGTCCTCGTTCACGGCCTGTAATTAATTCGGTTTGTATCACGCTAACCATCAGCCCGCAATCGATGTCATGCCCACTGTCATTCCATCGGATTAGTTCTCTCCATCAAACGATATAGTTTTCCGTTTACCGTTACGGGAGTGCTTCCTGACAGTCCATGTACTGGCATTCAGAAAGGAGCGAGCTTCTGTGAGTGTGATAACCGCCGTCGGAAAATATTACACGTCAGTTGACGTGCTTTTGCAGCTACTGGCTCTGCCGCTCACAACTTGTGTACGAATATGTTGCAGTCTTTGTCCTTCTGCGTCAAGCACTGATCACTGGTGAACCAGTCACAATCGCCCAGACAATTACGACCACCAGGCAGGTCCATGACAGGAGCACACGAGCGAGTGAACGTCAGCTGTTACGTTTGGTGACAATCAAAACTGATACCGGTAGGCGACAGTTCTTGTACAAAGCCGCCACTGTATGTATACATCGCACTGCCCACGGCTGTGCGTGGAGGGTCTAAGCGATTGCTTAAGAACCACATGACAAGTTTGCAGGACGTTACATCGACTTGGCCGTGTTGTGTGTCTGTGGAATGTTTGAATAAGTGCGATGCTCCTCCAGGCCTCTTCCCCTTTTCCGGCACCTCTCCCCTGGACAATTGCGTAAGGCCAAACCGGATTTTAAATACAAAAAACGTGGACGGTTACCAGCAGGCCGGGCCGAACTGAAGCGGCTACGCTTGCTGCTTGGGCTGCTGCTGTGCTGGGCTGCTGGGCTGACGGCATTTGCAGATTTTGGTGCTGTGTTGGTGCGTTGGTGCTGCAGTGGCTGTACACCGTTTATCTCTGAGGTAACCCTCCACTGTGGCTTCCGCGGCCCGTGCTGCCTCTCGGCCTGCTGCCTCATGGAAAGCGGTCTTTTCAGTATGCCGTCAAGACCAGTTTCTCCACCTACGATTTGAGCTGAAATATATCGGCGGTTTACTCAATGGCGTGGACTGTGGCTGCCGCAGTAGCGGTTTCGGCCGCAACATCGACGGAGGGAGAACAGACTGCTGGGCCCAATCTTACCAAGAGTACAGTCTTACCAAATGCCGTGAATGGGTAAATACGGCATATTGATGCACCGGCCTGCAAAAACTCCGGGACTCGGGTCGAACCGGGGATAATCCTATCATCAGCCCAGCGCTCTACCGACCAGGCTATTTAGACAACGACGTAGACCGAAACAAACACCGTGGTTAAATAAGTGCGGTATTCTGAGCACTCCATTTACGGCATGCCGTACTTGTGCTATTCACGGCACTTGGTAAGATTGGGCCCAGGAGGTGCATCACGGTGATCTTCTCGATGCACCCACCTCTTCTCCGAGGATGGCGCCTTCGGTCGCTGACATCATGTCAGCGACGGCACCTGAAAAATAGACGACGGTTAAATTTAACCCTCGCACCGACGGGGGGTGATATACGCCGCCCCCCACAGGTTTGTCTGGACTAAGCGGAAAAACGACGGCGCGGTAAGCGCCGATCAAATTTTGTATGCTGTTGGGCAAATTCAATTCGCACACTTTCTAAAAAAAAAAATGACTTCTATTCTCAAGGTCAAACGTTGTCAGGTCCACACTAATGACCTGACCTCAAGTCACGTTTTTTAAGTTTGACATTTGCCGAAGCCACAGTGGTGAACCAAAACAGTTTAACTCACAGTGTGTAATAAGCTTCGTATAGACGTTATTCTTGGAATTTTTTTATATCGGTGACCTGAGGTCATGTCGATTTTGAGACCTGCCCATTTTAAAGTCTATGGAGAAAATTGAATGCGCACCAAATCGAAACAAAACCCGGCCTAAATTGTGGTCATTTTCAATCCTAATCACCTATTCTGAAGCAAAGTATAATATGCCAAGTGTATTTTTCTTCCATGACCTCGTCAAGGTCAAATCCAATGTCCAAAAGGTCATATGGTTTTTTTTGTACAATAACTCATGTTCTACGTAAGATATAGGTAACCGTGGTTTTCACCATTCTGTTTCTCTTGTCAACCTCCATCGATAGACATAAAACTTGACTTGACCTTGACATGACCACAGGTCAGGTCAGGTAATTTTTTTAGTTTGACTAAAAAAAAAACTAAAAAAAAACTACGATATATGGTTCGATGCGCCGTGATGTGAGAAACACGATGGTGCAAAATGACTGATCTACGTTTAAAACTTAAGAAGTTATTAACAAAAAAACTTTTTCAGTAAAATTAAGCATTTTTACTTTCGCTGACCTCTGGAGCCTTAACTATTGAACCGATCTCAAATCTGAGGACATGTTGGCGAAAGAGTGTTTCAAGAGCAATGCAGTGTTTTTTTTTCGATTGCTCCTAGCTATGGTTCATTACTTGAGCTAGCCCGGATTATTGTGAAGCAGTGCTCAATTTACTCGAAATATGAGAAAATTTGACCTTTTTTATCTCTGGTGACCTCAATATTGACCTGATAAAAAATAGCTAAGTATGTTCGCTAGTACTTGTCACGGCCTACCTTACACCGTTTTCCGCTTCTCGCTACGTTGCGTAGTTTTGGAGAGCTCTGGGGGGCGGTTATCCGCCCCCCCCGTCGGTTCGAAGTTGGCTCAGACCCCCGTCGGTGCGAGGGTTAATATGAGCTATTGTAAATACCAACATTCCTTCCAATCAGTTTCATGATCCCCGAGAGTTCCCAAGCCCAAACCGCTGGACGCAAGTGAGTGAGTCACGCGCAGGGCACGGCAGGACTGCGCAGAGCTAAACTGGGTCCCACGCGCACAACCAGTGAGAACCACGCGCTGAGCCGGGCTGGACCGCTTGTCACTGCACTTTCTGACGCTGCGTGTTCTGCTGCTGCTGTCCTTCTGCTCCTCCAGTTTTCATTCAGCTCTTCAGTTTTCTACTTCTTTACTCCTCCGTTTCCTCGAACTTTCTTCACCTTCTACGTATGTTTTTTCTCGCCAAATTGCACCACCTATCTTTCAATAAAAAAAAACTAAGCTCCATATAGGGTGCCTCGTTCCCCAGACACCGGACAGCCATACTGGTGGTCTGCTCTAGCTGGTACTACGTCTGCCGAAGCTGATTTGTTTTCTTTCTTTTTCTCCCCACACATCGTGGGCAATCCGGAACTCGTCCAGCTCTCTCCATTTTTTCCCACCTTCGTCTTCAGGCGCTAGATTACGAGCGAGCGGGAAGCGCGAAGCGAGTCCTCATTGAACTCCCTTCATCAGTTTGTTTACGTTAGCAGCCGAACCATTTCCATATACAGAGATACAGTATCTCACGCGCAAGATACCAGACCCGTGCACAATGTAAGATCACGCCTAGCGGTGAGGAAGTGCCTCAGTGGCGGAGACCGATTCAAGGAGGCTGAAACACTTTGCACACCACGTTGACATGTGTTTCCCATATAAGGTGGTGGTCAAACAGCACGCCGAAATTTTTAACGAACCGGCTCTCCTGGGTGGTCTCCCCACCGACCCGCACGCTGACAGGTGAGAGGTCACGGGTGTTCTGCTGGGTGCCAAGGAGAAGGATTTCAGTTTTGGATGCGTTGAGTTTTAGTCCGTGTGCATGGAACCTCGAAGCTAAGGAAGAAAGTGTAGTCTCCATGCGTAGGATGAGGCTAGGAAGGTTGCGTTTGACATCAGATATAAGGACCTGGGTATCATCAGCGTACTGGGTCACATGAGCGTCCGGCGCGTGCAGGCTGAGGTCGTTGGCGAAAAAAGTGAATAACAGAGGACCAAGGGCTAATCCCTGGAAGACACCCATGGTATTGGAAAGAGGCTTGGAGATCACTCTGTCACCAGAAGAAGAAGAGATGCAAACTGACTGAGGGTTATGACCCAGTGATGATAGGATGAACAACCAGCCGGCGTCAATTGCCATTGCTGAGTTTGGAAGAAGGCTGTGACATGAGGAATAACGTCAAAGCATTTACTAAGGTCCAAGAGGCACAAAAGAGAGACTTGACCACGGTCCATGTTGGAAGAGATGCGGTTAGTGGAGAGCAGAGCGGTTTCTGTGGAATGGCGGGGACGAAAGCCATGTTGAGATGGGGAGAGGAGATGATTGTCGGACATATAAGCAGACAGCTGGCGCTGTACCAAACGCTCGACGATTTTGGTCATGATGGGGACTATATAAATAGGACGATAGTTAGAGATTAGAGTTGAGTCGCCGGATTTGAAAATGGGATGAACCAGAGAGTGTTTCCAGGAATCGGGAAAATCACATGAGGTAAGGCAGGTATTGACAACATGGAGCACGACAGGGCCGCGGCCCTGTCGGCCGATGCAGTTGAACAAAGGAGACAGCGATACGGAATACAAATACCGTCAGGTACCACACGCCACCAGAACGCTTCACGGAGAACACCACCTCCGCAGCTCTGGCAGTGTCACCCCAGCGCTGACCCGAAAAACCTGCCATGCTCCTACCGCCGTTGGTTAGATGGCACGGAAGCGTGCGGGACGCGGCACCCCGACGGCCTTATCGCGAGGTCTGTTGCCGCCTTGGAAACACGCGGGCCGACTGTTTAAACAAGAAGTGACTTCATTTCATGGTGTGGAAGGCAGGGAAGGCTGCGGTGCTGCTCCGCTTACCGACGGATTACGCGCCGGCGGTACGCAGTCTGCAGGTACAGAGAACTGCTCCCCTGAGCTCGCAGTCTCTCCTCTATGTCCGCCCGGCAATCGCACCTGATCGCTGACCTGACCCTTCTGTCTAAATATCGGAAGGCCGGCGATCTCCCCTCACAGCGCAGCACGCCCCTCCGCTGTGACATTAGGGCCAGGGTCATCGGGGAGACAGCTGGCGCACAAGGGTTCCTAACTGACATGGTTCGGAGTGGAGCATGCCTATCGAGCACCGGCTGCAGACGGTGAGTGATACAAGAGCCACATAACGTCGACAGTGTACGGGCAGCCTAAAAACACCTGACCATGACCAGTCATACTGTAAATGTTAACATCTCGGATTTTTTTGCTTTTTTTTTTTTTTCAATACTGGGGGTCAGCCTTTCGCCTGTTCCGGAGATTAGATTCCGGGAGGGGGCGTTAGGAGGGGCCTGGGTTGTTACCCCCCTTGGGACTCCCCATCCACTTGGAAGTGTCGGGCGGATTTGTCCGTGAGCCTTATCCCCGGAACGGCACCCCGGTGAATTCTATATCTCCGGGGGCTCTGCTGCGTGGCAGTCGCGAGGACGATTACACTCGGAGGCCACCGGCTCTTCCCCGGTAAATCTCGGAGCAAACAAACATTGTATCTCGATGCTTTTTAAAAAGGCGTGTACCATAGATTTGCAAACATGGCTTCCTACGACATTTGGCATGACATTGAAAGGACACGGATAAAATGATGAGGGCTAAAAGCACATTTAAAGGCTTCAACACGTTGCACAACGTCACTTGAGTTACAAATTACCACATATAAAAGTGAGCCAGTTGAGTAGGTCGGTTGTGTTACAAACTGAGTTTAATTAAACGAATGCAGCATCTCCAACAAACGATTCTTCCCAGAGTTGGTTGACGAGTCAAGTAAATTACAGTTCAAATCACCCATAATAAAGACAGGACCAAGTGCCGCAGTAAAACCCGCTGAAACTGCATCTCCAGCTCGTTAAAGTCCACCTGCACGGCCGACACCACCCGCCGCAGGGGCCGGTAGACTGCCGCGATGGAGAAGTTAGCACTCCGGTTCTTTCAGGCTTTACTCGCAGCCAGAGGGACTCCAGCCGACAGTCCTCGCACTCTGATGCCGGCTGGGAGATGACGGAGGCCGCGTAGTTGTTGCTGATCAGTATGGCCACCCCGCCGTGCCCCGTGTCACCGGGCCGGTCGGCACGGTGTAGCACATAGCCGGGGAAGGTGACAAGTCTGGACGCAGTGGCGGATCGGAGCCAGGTCTCGGTGATGACGCTGATGTCGTAGTTCAGTCGGTTGAGGTGGTCATGCTGCAGCGCAGCCATCTTCGGTAGCAGGGACTGAATGTTGTGAAGCCCCATCAGCAGGCTTCGCTGACGAACGCCGGGATCGGAGCGACGCCACGCCCGGCCTCCTCTGCACCCCCGGCGCCTCTGGCGCATGGCGCCGCGCCTGCCGCGCATGGGGGTCACGGCCACCGCCCGGGGACCGGTCAAGGTTCAAGGTCACTTGCGGGCCGGGCTGAGGCGCCGGCGCCGGTAGGAACGGTGACCGGGTGATGTGGCGACAGGTCCGACGGTCGTCGTCATCATCGCGTTGACACAGCACAGGTGGCGATAATGCTCGTCGAGTGCAGGTTGGCCGTGGTGCAGGTCCAGCAGCCGACCCCAACAGGTATGTCAGTGCCAGAAACACCAAGTGACGGGCAATGTCCCGGTGCATTCTGGGTCCTCGGTCAGGTGCTTCTTGGGGTGGCCCAGTCGTCGTCAACGGAGCCTCAGGTGCACAGTCACTCACACACTCAGCTAGCACACCTCATTCACGTAACACGCTCGCGGGGACGAGGCACAGAGCGGTGTGGGTGGGAGGGAGCGGAGCTCCAGGCGCCGCAGCCGACCGCGGGCGCAGCGCGCAGGGAACGCTAAAACCTGAGTCGTGGCGAGGATTTTTGTCCTTACCACGTCATGATTGCCATTTTAACAAGTATAGGTATTGCTACAGGTAACAAGTACGCTTTGACAACAATAAACCTTGGTCTCTACTGTCGAGTATAATGATCCAGGATGTAATGATAAATATGTCCAAATACATTCATTTTGTATTTGGACGTATTTTTTGTATTTTTGTATATCATTTTGTATTTGTGTTAGACCATTCATTTTGACGACCTTTCGAGCAGTATTTGCATGTATGATTACTCTCCATAGGAGCCGAGTTTGAGAAGGGGGTTGTTAAAACTTCACACACTTTAGCAGGTGCAGGGTGGAAGACACAGAAGCCCAGAGGGACTCGGCGCTGATTGTGACCTGGAAAACACACCTAGATTGTATTTCTGAGTGGCTACAGTGAGCCTTGAAAGAAGTACCTGCTCTTATCGCTTTAGCTATGCCTTAGATAATATGTAATTATTATTAAAACACACATAACCATTGAGCATACAATTTGAAAATCCTGCCGAAAAGCCTTCGCTGATAAACTGACGGCACTCATATTCACGGCCAAGACGGCGGTGAGCGCTCGAACTGAGACTCCCACGGCAACATGGCCTGCAGCAGGTCCTGCAGCTGCCGCGACACCTCTCCATCCTCCTCCGTCCCGGATAACTCCTTGTTGAACACGATGAACTTGCGCGGGGCGCGGCGCACCCAGTCCAGATCCTCAGCGGCACAGCGCGCGTCGGAACGCAGCGTGGTGACGCCCCAGTCCTCCTTCGCGCCGAGACGGTATCGGAACCGCCGCCTGCCACCCAGCTGAGGCGGTTACACAACATACACCGGCTGGTCAGGGCACCGGCTGGTCGGTTACACAACATACACCGGCTGGTCAGGGCACGGCCTGCCGGCCAGCGGCGCGCCCAGAAGGTTATCCGAGCACCTCTCTCCGCCGGGAGTCGCGTCTACCGGCGCCACTACTGCTAGCAGACTCGGCAGATAGTTAGCCGGAATGTCTCCCCAGCTGAGTGTGGGCTTCGGGCAGGAATATAGCCACGCCACAGAGGCACAGCCAGGCTAGGACGAGCGGCGCTGCTGCGATCAGCAGCTGAGGGCACGGTAAGCGCGGCATCAGGCAACTCCACAGCCGGCTCCAGCCGGACGTCCCGGTGGGGGTCATCTGAGGCCAGCAAGGGCAGCTGCTGAACCGCTGCCGACGTCGGAGAAGGGTTCGATCCTCACATCGGCCGATTATAGGGCCTCAACTGAGATATACTTTGATCATACGAGATGAGCCTCTTCAGACCTGTGGACAGTGGTAATGGCGGTAAGATGATACGATGGGGATTGCGATGGAATAGGGGCTTAAATGGTGACGCCAGCAAGCCTGGAAGACCCGGGGCTGACTGAAGCGTTTTCCCGGAGCTAACTAAACCGTTTTCCCGTGGCTGACGGTGGTAGCTGACTGGTTGGGTGTCATCAGAGACACGGAGGGGAGGGGAGTTTGTCGACTGCGGCCGGCTCAGGGTATGTTGGTGAGAGAGACGTGGTGCATTATGACCAGGGGCCCTGGAACAAATTAAAAAGGGAAGGGGCAAAAATAACCCCTAAAACATATGTCGCATGACATCCTGCCGACGGTGGCCTTTTATGACTTGATCTTGACCTTGAACTTTGCTTATAATTACACTTTTACTTGATGCGGGAGATGCAGTATACCTTTGAGAGCGTTTTGCGCGATAACAGTATCAATATAATGCTTTGGATGGAAAGTATGGCCCCAAAACTAAAATATCTCAAATTATTGTTACCTTTGATCTGACAATGACCTGACATTTGACCTTATTTTAGTCAATTCAGGTATTCATTCGATTTTTCCCATTCATAGCCTTCGATCGCCGCCTTGCGCGTCTCACTGTGGTTATTGGTTTAGAGGATACAAGGGGCACAGTGTTTACCCTCCCCATCACTGTGCGCTCGGCAGGAGACACCAGTGCTGCACGGTTTAATTTCAAAACACTTTAAAATTACAATTAATATATTTATATCCGCAAGTATAATATGACAAGCCGCCATGAAATATATAAAAACGCACAATTCGAGGGGTGTTTACCAGTGGCCAAATTAGGGTTATGTTATTAATGGCTCAGAACAGAGTATAATCTATCAGCTATTCAGGTGTTATAAAAGGAGAACTTCTTATCGATAATAAAATATGCGCTGTTGTGATTGTGTTGGGACAATTTTTAATGAAACGTACAATGTGGTACATTTTTTGCGTAGTTTTTATATATAAGTATATTTGGAGTGCAAAACAGGGATGAGAATCCTTGGTTAACATGTTATAGGGCACATCATAGCAGGATAAACGGTAGATATACTGGTTTTAAACCCATGGCTATAGGGACAACCTGTCGTAAAGCTTTATCATCCTCTATTCCTAGTTGGACCAACTTGGCGGTGGGTATCGCCTTGCCATTTGATGTCCTGAGTGGCGCCACTCTGCGCAAAAATTAAATCAAAATTTGGTATGATGCATATTCAGTGACATCGTTCCTGACACACTTATTGCACCGGAAACAACGAAGGAAGTATGCTCCGCACAACTGCATTCGTAACTGCCTCCCCAATACATGAGCCTGGCACTGCCTCTGCTAAGCGATTTTGTATAGCCAAGACGCGTAATTAAATTCTAGGAAAAGTCACAAAGTTTAAAGACGCTAGGCCTAACGATTTAGAAATGGCAAGCGAATAACTACCGGGGGTAGAGGGAGGACATCGCCCCCGCCCCCAAAAGCTAGGGGGCAAGCGCTCTCTATCCCCCTGTTCCCGGACCTATGATTATGACTCATGATTATCAAAATGTAGTGCGCTACACTGTTATGGGGTGTTCTCATCTGATGGACGGTTGGCTATTTACCTGAATAGATGGTGTTTTTATTTCGAATGGCGTTCTTTGAAGGAAAGGGTGGCCTCATGTGCCAGTGGCTACCCCATTTCCAAAAGGGGTGGGAGAGGCAAAGTGCCGTTTCTGTGGAGGCATTCTTCATGACTGGGAGGGAATGCCTCCACAGTTACTATGTTCAAATATACCCGGTTTCGGCGTGTATGTAACACAATATATGGATATATCAAACTAGATTCATTTATTCGATAACTATACTGTCAACAGATGACGGAATTTTCAGCCACCTGAGCATCGGCGAAACGACCATGGCTACCGATGACATACAACAGGGTGGTGAAAGATGTCAACATGCCAGCCGGGAAATAGTTCAAAGTAATCCATAGGCTTGATGCACATTATTTGTATATCGTTATGACAACCTTGAAGGTTCATTCTAACTGCATGGAACTCAAGTGCCTAGTAGCTGAGACACGCGGAGAAACTTTCATTTAGAGCGCACCATGATTTAACGGATATGGGACAGCCCTGCATTTACATATGTTACAGTCGCAGATTTTGTGTACTACCGAACGAGCGCGAAGCACCCAAAAGTTTCTCGTCAACTTATTGACAACTTTACATTTGATCCAGCCCAAACCGACACGGTTATACAGACAGGGCATTCCACTACAAATCGACATAGAGGTTGACACCGCCAACTCTCGAATTTGGATGACATTGGGTTTATAGGGTTATTGATGGTCCGGAACACGTTGGTGAGAACGGCACACTTCCAAACCTAATGGTTTAGGAGTTGTGACCTTGATAAATTTCAAGAACTTAGATGGACATGCTACCTTTGAGGGTTCTTTTCTCCGGAAATGAATGTGCTAAGATGGAAAAAGTATATATTTTCGTAATCAGAATGAATAATAGCAAACGCCTGTGGTAATTTCCTTCAAAAATGATTGGGCAAATTGCATGTGATTTGTTAACACACATTTGTTGTGCATTTTTTAAATTATTGTCAAACTTCAATCTAAAAATTGACACCACCACGCGAAAGAGCGTTTCTAAATTACCCTTGATCACTCACGAAAATTATGGATATTTGCCTTAGGAGGCGTAAATATTGTTACCGCGTATTGGGTCTTCACCTGAACTCCTTGTCTGGACGAAACATCTGAGTATCTATGATATATTTATTTTTGAAGAAGTTCTTGTGGAATTATCGTGGCTTTTGCACGCGACGCGAAAATATCAGGTCAGGCTGGCCGCGGCAAGATCTGAGCTTATTTATCCGGCAGCCTCGGGACGCAAGGTCAAGGGTCAGCGTGGCATGTAAGGCACAACTGGCGTGACGTCACACACGCGCACTCCTAGCCGGCCGGCGCGGGCCGAGCCCATTGTGTGCCTTTCACTCGGACGAGCCGGACGTCTCGTGCTTTAGCGTGCAGGTTCGAACGACCAGCCAGGGTGAGGGAAGATATCCGAGTTTTCTGTCGGTTTCGTTATGTTCTAAGGACGTTTGAACGGGCACCATTTCGCTGCCTTGCCTTGCCACAATCAAAATATAATCTCGGCTTTGAGCGAGACTTTGTACAGGGCTCAATACTCTAACGGATACAAAAATGACGAGCGTTTATTGCCCTCGGAGGTGCATAGTTGATTGTGGGCCGCTGGTTCTTACCAGACACGGTCGGTTTAAACCACCGTGAGTATGTGATGCTCCCGGTTTACAGGTCCCACAGACGCAGCACCGCGCTATTGGAGTGCTGTGGGCAGTTGGCGTTGGGCCATAGACCCGGGCAGTGAGACGATGCTGATGCCTGATGATGCCTGATGCTAAGGCATCAGGAATCGAAAGCTAACGCTGATACGTCGTGTTTATTTACAGCTGATGACGAGGAGGTCTTCCGAAAGCTGTCGTGGAATCAGAGTATAATTTTGAGGGCTCTTTACCAAGCGCATATTTATTTCGCAGCCGGGGTACTGCAGCACTCTTCACTTATCCTGGGCTTGCAACGGTATGCATGGCCGGTCCGGCGCTGATGTGCGTGCATTGGTTGGACGGTCGACGAGTTAATGATTAATACCTGTTATAGCATGCGTATTGCGTATGGGTGCTGGCAGCTACATTTTACGTCGTGAGCGTATATGCGCCTGCCTATGTCGCTGCGACGCACGTTCATAATTCGAGCGCTTTCGTGCGCATAAGAGGGTCGCCACCTATAGATATTAGACGGGCGCCGTTCACACATCCTAGACAGGGTCCATTCGCGCATATTGCACGGGCACCAATTGTACACCTTGGACCGGCACCATTGTACAGTTTGAACGGGCACCATTAGCGCATTTTGAACTGGAGCCTTTAGCGCATTTTGAACTGGAGCCTTTAGCGCATTTTAAACTGGAGCCTTAGCGCATTTTAAACTGGAGCCTTTAGCACATTTTGAACAGACACCAATAGCGCATTTTGAACTGGCACCATTAGCGCATTTTGAACTGGCGCCATTAGCCTATTTTGAACTGGCGCCATTAGCGCATTTTGAACTGGCGCCATTAGCGCATTTTGAACTGGCGCCATTAACGCATTTTGAACTGGCGCCATTAGCGCATTTTGAACTGGCGCCATTGGCGCATTTTAAAAAGATGGCGCACTTTGGACAGCCGCACCGTTGTCGCACTTTGGACAGCCGCGCCGTTGTCGCACTTTGGAAAGCTGCGCCATTGGCGCACTTTGGACAGCTGCGCCGTTGGCGCACTTTGAATAGCTGCGCCGTTGGCGCACTTTGAACAGCTGTGCCGTTGGCGCACTTTAGACAGCTGCGCCGTTGGCGCACTTTGGACAGCTGCGCGGTTGGCGCAATTTGGACAGTTGCGCTGTAGGCGCACTTTGGACAGCTGCGCCGTCAGCTGCGCCGTTGGCACATTTTGAATAGCTGCGCCGTTGGCGCGTCTTGGATAGCTGCGCCGTTGGCGCGCTTTGAACGGCTGCGCTGATGGCGCGCTTTGAACAGCTGTGCCGATGGTGCGCTTTGAACAGCTCCGCCGATGGCGCGCTTTGAACAGCTGTGCCGATGGCGCGCTTCGAACAGCTGCGCCGTTGGCGCGCTTTGAACAGCTGCGCCGTTGGCGCGCTTTGAACAGCTGCGCCGTTGGCGCGCTTTGAGCAGCTGCGCAGTTGGCGAATTTTCGATACGCATTTTGAACACCTGCGCTATTTGCGCATTTTGAACTCTTGCGCCCATTTGCGCATTTTGACACTCTTCGCCATTTGCGCATTTGAGACTTCTTTGCGCCATTTGCGGCATTTTGAACACTTGCGCCCGTTGCGCATTTTGAACACTGCGCCGTTGCGGTCATTTATTGAATCTTGCCGCCAGTTGCGCATTTGAACTCTTGCGCCAGTTGCGCATTTTGAACTCTTGCGCCAGTTGCGCATTTTGAACTCTTGCGCCAGTTGCGCACTTTGAACTCTTGCGCCAGTTGCGCATTCTGATCTTTGCGCACTTGGAACAGGCGCTATTTGCGCCACGTGAACGGGCGCTCTATGCGTCACGTGAGCAGACGCCCTATTGCGCCTGGTGAACGGGCGCTATCTGCGCATGTTGAATGGTCGCCATCTGCGCATATTAGACGGCCATTAATATGAGTATAGATTGACGTGCACATAAGTTTGGCGTTTTGGTGCACATTTGGTTCTGGCGCGGGTACCAACCACTGAACTAAATATATGGAAGGGGCAAGGGTGCCTGAGCGCGGTTGCGACCGGCGCCATCTTCGAAGTAGCCACCGCCGCCGGCTGTCGTGTTATGAATGGAGCTCTAGGTCGGACGCATCTTATTAAACCTGTCATTTTTTAAAGCTTTCTGTATTCAGATAATTCATTTGGTGGGTTATGGATGATTTTATTGCCTTCTTTCCAACGTATAGTTTTTAATCAAAAATGTTATTTAATGATTTTCCACGTTGCATACTCGGGGTCCGATCATTTTATCTACAATCTAGTCTGTTCCCATGTCGTGCGATCGTGGTTGCGATCGATACTGGTCCGGGAATGCAGCACTAACAACCCTCAACACACTGCGCGCCAATACCTCCACTGAACTGAATAACACCCCAAAATGGCGGCCGGCCACAACCGCGCGGCCCGGGTCGGGATACAGCGGGTGCCTCCCCCTGGTACCAACATGCCGCATGTAGCCATACTGCTGTGGCTTTTGACCGGGCGCTGTCTTACGCAGGATATATTTCCAACTGCGGCCAGTGGAAATGCAGCTCTCCCTACAATTCAGGTCTGACTCGCACACTTTTTGTCTACAGGCATATTCCTTTTACCCGCGTATTTAAAATGCCAAGGACCGTCAGAACAGAAGGCGTGATGGAGAGAATACATGGCTTTTGTTTCGGGGGTAAATGCGGCCGCTACTAGGCGATATTGTCGCTCACTGGGTAGGGCGTCAATCGCCCCCGTTAAAGACGTACAGAAGGCGTGATGGAGAGGCGACCACATCAGCGACGTACGATCTCGGAGCCGGGCAACCACCACAGTCCGTCGCTTACAGCCCGATCGCGTGCTGCTACTGGTCGGGGGCTTCCAACTAACCCGAAAGCAATTTAGCCCCTGGCGGCTCAGTGGATCCTTCGGAGAACTGACATCGGGCTTAGTAGCTGCTAGGGCTCATCTAGTACATGTTCTCCATATCCCATCTCGCGCATCATGTCGCTCCGGAGACGCCTCCGTCTCTGTTGACCGCCGGCGGTGGAAGTTGTTTCACCATTATCTGCTCCGGCAATAATCAAGTACCCGGTTACTACCCCACATGTAACCTTCCACGCCTTCAATCCGGCGGAGGACTTCGTGGGTCGCGATGGATGCATCCTGTCGTCGGCTGGGCTGGAGATAGACACCTGCCGGAGCGTTTTTAGCACCCCGCCTCTCCGCCTATCGCATTGACGCGGCTTGGACGGATGATGTTCAAGCTTGCCTACTGTGGCCAACCCGCCGTTTTATGTCCGTCATGACTGTGTTACACATGCAATAACGCATGCTAAGCTAATCACTCACTTTTTCACTCTTTCTTTCATGCAGAGACGACGTGACGCCCAAGCGGCGAGCGACGGCCCGCCGTCGGTTGGCCACCGCTCCAGCATTCGACACGGCACACGGAGTGCGGCGCGTGATAACGCAGCTGCTGACGCACCAGCGGATACCTCAAATACTGCTGCAGGCACCCCGCAGATGGCCTATCAGCGCGGAGCAGCTACGGGCGCTAGTGGCCGACTTCGTCTGTGAGGTGGCTCCCGCCCTCCATAGCGCCGCCGGTTGACGAACCCTGGCGACCGTCGCCATCGCAACCGAGCCGACGACGCCTGCTCTCCGCCCTCCGACGTCGTGGCGCATAACATAGATATGAGCACTGGCCGTTCCCTCGACATGTCGAGATTCACTACCTACCTCGATAGAGTAAATCAGTCCGAGCGCGCTCGACACGGCGTGGATCCCGCATGGACCACGGCCGCGGGATTCCGCTCGGAAGCAAAGTTCAGTTTAATTGGCACTTCCATCTTCAGCCATTGCGTGCGAGCGCGCTCGACACGGCGGGAGTCGTCAGGGCTCCCGGCCGCGAGTTCGTTTCGGACCAATGTCCAATGTCACGGCACAGGTTGTCTCTTCATGCTTCTATTTCTCAGTCGGTGTTGGCATGGTTGTCATTATGTATTAAGACGGGGTTCGAGTGCTCGACACGGCGGAGGTCCTGGGGGCCTCCGGCCGCGGGTTCACTCGCACATGTACTCCCAGTCTGCTCACCAGTCAAGTTATTAGGCATGCGCTTAAGCGCGCGCGACACGGCGGAGGTTCCAAAGGCCCCGCGGCCGCGCGTGCGTTCAGGGCAAATGCTACGACGGCACAATGTGCCCTCTCCATGTGCTGAGTTTCCCAACGGGATTTTGTAATGGCTACATTCGTGGTATAAAGGACATGTGTTAGAGTGCACTCGACACGGTGGAGGGTCCCCGGGGCCCACCGGCCGCGGTGTTCACTCAGAATAATGCTCCCACAATAAGGATACTTCCCAAACGTATTCCATTTATCCTGTCGGCGAATATATACTATATATATATTATCTAAATATATCGTCCCCCTCGCGGTTCGGTGGGGATGTATGGGTGTCTGCACCTCACCAAAAATGCTGAGTGTGCGATACGTATGTACATATACGAATACAGTTCCAATACACACACCCAGCCTGTTTGCGAGCACGAGGGTGACTGATAAATGCAGGTAACAAATTAGAAGACCACTGCGTGAAATTTTCCCGCAAAATGTTACATTGTTTTAGATTATGAACACTCAACACCAAGGGCGTGGAAAGTACTTTCAAGTTGGGGGGGAATTTTTTTTGAACTTTTGGGGGCTAACTTTTTGTTGGGGGGAGGGGTGTCGAGCATCCAAATCTGCTGATATAGATGGATACTCTATCTGCTGCTAACCTGTTCCAACAGATCCAGTTCCAACAGCACGTTCAAACGCTGCCCCCTAAAAAAGTTAAAACCCTGACAAATATTAGTGTATACCAGGTTGGTAACACTTATACTGCAAGCCGCTTTTAAGAGTCATGTTGTTAGTGTATACCAGGTTTGGTACACAATGAAAGCGCTTTAAGGGCTCATGGTTTTGGTTTATGTAAAGGTCTTATAATGTCGTCCTTGTGCGTGTGGACTGGGAACGCGGCAGCACGTGTGCTTTTTACCTTGGAGTCTAAATGGGATAACGGAATGAACTGTGGGAAATGGTAGTAAGATACACTAACTGGCCGACGAGGATGTCGCAAGGTACAATGTATTGAAACGTGTTTAAGGTTCGAAATAGAGGCTATTGTTGCACATTTTCCCTGAGCTAAGCCTGCGCCACGATTGCCTCAATTGCCTCCCAAGCCGCCGTCTGCAGCACTGAATGATCATGTCTGGCATGCTAGAAGTCCCAAACTTCAACTTCCATCGCCCGGAAGAGTGGCCACTGTGGCTACAGAGGTTAGAAAACATGTGTCTCGCCATGGACATATCCAACCCAGCCAGGAAGAAAGCATTATTGCTGCACTTTGCAGGTGTTGAAGTGTTTGAACTCTGTCAGCATTTCCTACTGCCATGTTGAGCGGTGTGAGTACGAAAGTGATCTCCCATTGACAATTTTTTCATTCCAAAGAAAAAATTATTGATTTTGCAGTGTGATGTATTCAGGACGTTGCACACCAGGAGGAGGGAGAGAGCATGGATTGCTATGTGGCTCGCTTGAGGAAGTTGGCAGCAACATGTGAGTTTGTTGACACCGAAAGGGAGCTTCGCCAACAGATCATCACTGGTGTCAGGGATTCCAAAGTCCGAGAGAAGGCCTTGCAGAAGCGTCTGACTCTACAAGACCTACTGGTATCAGCAAAGAGTGGGAATCAAGGTCAAAGCGACAAGCTTCAGGGAGATGGGACAGCATGGTGCCAGCGGAACAAGTCAGACTGTCCATTCAAGCTCAGTTCACCGTGGCCAGTGGGTGTCAGAATCAGCTAAAAGAGGGAAACCTCAGCTTCAAATGTCCCCTGGACAGGTGTACTGTTGTTGAGCCATTCAGGCATTCAGCAGGGCAAGTGTCCTTTTTTGGGATCAAAGTTCGTTTTGCTTGTGGAAAGGTGGGTCTAACCGCAAGCCGCTTGCCGTAATGTGACAAGCAGGTCGAGGAGCCAGTGAATCTCAGAAAGAGGGACTTTGGAAAAGCAGCATGAAAGCAGACATAACAGCAAATGGGGAAAAGGAACGTGAGCAGGTGAGAGAGGAATGAGGAATGAGAGTGAGCCCATACTCTATGTACCAGCAGCAGTCCACTCAGGTTCAAAACCGATCATGTCAGATCTGTATGTGGATGGAAACCTGTGACATTTGAAGTTGACACAGGACTCTTTGACAGTGATGACAGCTGACCAGTTCCACAAACTCTGGCCCAAGGCTACAATGAAAAGCACCACAGAAAAGCTAGCCTCCTACACGGGTGAGTCCATACCGGTGGTAGGGAAGAGAGAGGTGGAAGTCAGGTACAGGAAGCAGGTTGTGTGTCTGCCTCTGCTGGTGGTGGATGGGAAGTCGACCAACCGCCCTCTCCTGGGTCGTAACTGGTTAGCCGAGATCAGACTGAACTGGAAGAACATGTTCACCCTCTCTTCGCAGGGATCAGAGAGCCGAGAAGGAGCCAAACTGCTGGACGAGTTTCCAGAGCTGACCTCTCCAGGCGTGGGGTGCACATCCAAGGTGGCCAGTCTGGATGTAGACCCAAACGTGCAGCCAATCTCTATCAGAGACAAGGTCTGTCTCTGGTCTTAAGCCAATGGTTAGGAGGAGCCTGGTCGGAACGATGCCAATAAGATCCAATCACGGAGTCTGTCTGCGATATCTGTGTTAGGTTAAACTCTCGACTGCTATTTGCTGACACACTCACCTAAGGTTGGTTGGTACATGGAGGGTTGAAAGCACACGGTCAGAATCAGTTCCGGGTATTTAGTATGGTATTTTTGAGATTCTGCTTACACTTATAAAACAATGGTGTGNGGAGCAGGGGAGCAGGGGAGCAGGGGAGCAGGGGAGCAGGGGAGCAGGGGAGCAGGGGAGCAGGGGAGCAGGGGAGCAGGGGAGCAGGGGAGCAGGGAGCCGATAAGCGGTATGTCATATAGGGAGTCAGACCCAGCAGATGCAGATAGCTTGCTGGAACCGGAACCCAGACCGCCGGCTAGAATCGCCAGTCAATGCCAGTTATCGCTGGCAGACGAGCTTTCATACAGCCAGCACCACTCTGGTCCTAAGTATCCATCCACCTTCTGCCGTCCTCTGATCTGCGCCGCTCTCAGCTCTCCGCTTTCACTCTACACTCAGACACCACCGATCATTAACCGGGCACTGCATCCTTTTCATACACAGCCCCGTCATGCCGGTGACGCATGTCTCCAATGACTCTGCAAGCACCAACCGCTATAGAAGGCCAACCCAATCGCATTGATCAGTGTATTGCGTTAAAAAAAAATGCAGCGGCGCGGCATTCACAAGATCAGCGCAGTCATAAGGCGCCAGCAAACACTCGCTGCACAGCAGCCGCCACCGTAGTCATGCCTATACACTGTGTAGGCATTGCATACATGCTGCATAGCAAACACCCACCGCCTGAAGACACCCTGTGAACGTAAATTCATCCCACTTCTATCCGGCACCTCATCTGGCCTCGGGACGCCCTGCCGATGTCGAGATCTTACCTCTCGGCTGCCCCACAGTCGTTCAGCACAAAACGTACCCGCTGCCACAGCGCAATATAAACGCTGTCCCTGGCTGGCGATCATCTGGCTCAACACTTGCTGAGTGATCCAGTTACACCGCGACTGTGGACTGCTTAGTCACTATCTCACGTACAGAAGGTCTTCAAGCGGCACAGTTATCAACAGTCAAGCGACCAACTGAATCACTCAACCCAGCTTTTGAAGCCCAGGTATCGCCACGCCAGGGGACCGATCTTCCTGTCGGCAGCTGTACATCAGGGGGTCACAAACGTCACCACCTCCCGCTGCCAGGTCACCACTCGCTGCCGAAGGTCACCGCTAGGGGGTCATCTCTCGCTGCCGGAGGTCACCGCTAGGGGGTCATCTCTCGCTGCCGGAGGTCACCGCCAGGGGTCAGCAAGGTCGGCCTGGCCAAAGTAGCGGCCCACCAGGCAGATGAGGAGACAGGCAGCAGGCAGTCTAGAGTCGTCGCGGGCCTGCCGACATACACATTACACACAGAGTGATATGGAGATGGTCAGCCATTGCTCCGGGCATGTCTACAAACAGGAAATGACAAGGGCTTTTAAGTGGCTATCTCAAATTGCGAAATTTTGTTTTTGACCCCCTTTCCCCCCAAAATGAACTCAAAATACACATCTTAAAACATTTTCTAAAAATTGAAATAAATGTTGGAGAACCACATATGGCTAATACCCAAACCAAATTTTAAAGCAATATCTTTGTTTTTGACTGACTTATGACTACGTAAGTATGAGTGACTCATGACGTCATACTTTGAAATCGCGTTTTTTGCTTTTACTGACCAGATGTTTCGATTTTAACCAGATGCCAATGCCTCTATTTTGAACTCTGACCCGACTTTGACCTATTATAAAACCTCAATTGCACAAGTTTTAGTAAGCTTTAGCAGTGTGGGCAAATTCAGAGAGTTAGAGGGAAGCCAAAATTATACAATGATCCCAGATGAGATGTCATTAAATGTGGGGTGTCTAGCTAAAACACATGACGATTCTAGCATAATTGTCATGTTTTAGATCAGGACACCTCCTACATCTAAAGATGTGATCGAACAAGCAATTCTGTCATCCTTCATTCCCCCTAAATCTGAATTTGGCCACCATGTGCTTTAGATGCGTCTCATTGAGAGCTTTCAAATGCCACCTTTGCGCGACTCGCTTCGATAATTGGTTCCGGAGATAATGGGGGCGGGGGACAATATTTGCCCCCTCCGGGTCAATGGTATTTGACTGAAACCCCGACAATGACAGGTTAAACCCAGATCAAAGAAAGTGCACATTTTCTAGCTATCTGATTGATCAGCTCTATCGATTAATATGCTACATGTTCAAACTGATGCCGTAAATTGAAGCAGTAACACCGTGTCGCGCTAAAAGGCCCTTCTCGCCCTCAGTGCAGTGGTTACTCGGGCGGCGATGTGATTACTTATTTTAATTTTGTATAGTTGACCCTTGGCCGCTCCACCCTACACGCAGAGACAGAAGTAGATGTGTGTCAAATCATACTACTGTACGATAATTTTGAGAGCTTCGCTGGAAAAGTAGTGCCGAAATCTACTGAGTGAGACGAGGATTCCGTTGCATTTCGAGACCACGCCGGAGACATGTGCTTCCCATGACAGACAGGGTTCTAGAACGACATCTAGGACTTTTGATCCCTTTGAAGGTTCAATTGTTATGCCATCAATTTCGAAGTGAAGCCTTTTCAGATTATGATTGGAGCAAACAATAAAAAATACCGTTTTTCTCATTGATTTTAAGAGTTTGCGCCGAACCATGCTTGAAGTTCGATAAAAAATTACGAGTTCCAGCCTGTTTTTCAGGGCGTCTAGCCCGGGTTTATCAGGGGGCGTGCAGTCCAGGTGGACGGTGTCATCTCGCATGAGATGAGGTGACTATGGGTCAGATATCTGTTCTCGGTACGCACCAGTTTGTCGTCGCGCTGAGCGCGGCAGAGTCGGGCCACCTCTCGCAGGGTGCTGCAGGTGTCGGCCAGCACCGGCTTCTCCAGGGCGGCCATCACAGCGAACAGCCAGGCGGCGCGGCCCGAGCCGAGGCCGTACCGGCGCGTCCACTGCAGCAGGTGCTCCAGCAGGCAGTGCAGCTGACGCTGACGGCCGAGATAGAGGGACGGGTGACGGCGGAGATAGAGACGGGTGACGGTGGAGATAGACAGCGCATACTATCAGTAACTACCATAGAAACATACGGTATGCGAAAACATTAGGACATCGTTTCCATCTGTGCCTGCCCAGCAAACCCTGACGACCTCCCTATGTCTCAGACCCCTACCCCCACTTTTACACACCTCTCCATCTCCAATCCGTCATCTCTCACTTAGCCCCGCCCTACCTCGCCTGCTACACTCCTCCCCTCACTCGCTCGTGCAAGGCAGTGACGATCTGGTGAAGGTGTGCCTCCGTCGCGTGACTTTGGAATCGTGTGGCGTGGCCTGACACTCGTGGAACTCGGTGTGGTGACGGTGTGTGTATGGTGACTTATGCGTTGCGGTGTAGCACCCATGCTGATAGCTGTTATGGCTAGTCCGCATGTGCGTGTTACGTGTGTGTCGGTAATGGTGTGCCCTGTTGGTGCCCCGCGTGTATCTGTAATTATGGCGTGGACCGGCCCTAATCCTTGTGGCTCGGCGGTGCACCGGACGGGACGTGTTGTCGCCGAGTCAGCAGCCCCCCAGTGTTGGAATTTTGTCACTTTTCTGGTTCTTTTCGGGGTTCACAGATTTGCTCTTTGAAAACATTTTACTCTCTTTTCATGCATACTGCTTCCATTTTTCATATTCAACTTTTGAACGTTTAAGCCACACTCATTTGGGTGTGTCAATAAAAAACAGTGTCTGTTGTTATACATGTAAGCAAAACCATCTTTAAAAAGTCAGCTAGCTATTTCTTTAAAAACCCACGATATCCTGCGGCACAAATGACCCCATCAACACTCACACAGTGCTCCAACCACGCTCATGCAATGCACATCGGAATGACACCTCCTACTTAAATCAAATGTACCGTGTCTCTGTTGAACACATTTAAGATTGGACATTTTTTGTAAATGAAAATGGCCTGAAAATGTCAGAAATTTGCTCTCCTATTGCCGCTCTTCTTCGCGTCTCCCGGGACCAGGTCCTGAAATGAAAATTTCTCAACACCGGTCATCACTTCGTTCACTCTGTGTGCCAGGCGGCAACGGTGTGCAGGGAGGGCCGGTTGACCAGGCCCGGCCTCCCTTTTTAGCGTTCCACAACCGTCTCGCATCCATCTGCCCACCCTGCGCGACAGACGGCCCAGCCACGCCTCGGCGCTCATCTGCCAGACGGCTGCAGACAGTGAACGCCCCCAGAAGTCATACACACCAGACCCGGCCACAGACATCAGACCCCATACACACAGACCCGGCCACAGACACCATCGCACAGTCAACACACAAGACATTCACACAGACCCGCCCACCAAGCTTCTTTTTCCATCAATGTCAAAAAAAATAGCCATTTACATCGCGCCGGACTTCAGGACAGAAGTGACCATGCATTACATTTCAATCAAAAACTATCCCTGCCGTACTCTCCGTAACGCTCCAAACGCTGGCTCAGCCAATCAGATTCCGAATGTATAGTCCGCGTTAAGATTGCTGTATAGCTCTCGCCCAGTAGTGATTGATCGATGATGATTTTTGGGCTAAGGGCGCCGCAACAAATAGTTATGTGGCGCCCATAACTTCTAGGTTAGATAACACTTCAAGACATCAATCTTTTATGTTCATTCAGAAAAAGTTAAAAGACGTGTCTGGAGGCCCATAATTATCCTCTTGCCCAGCGTAATGTACGCCCAACATCCTTCTGACAAAAGTCAAACTATATCCGGCTGGAGAGCCTCTTCAGCCCAGCAAAACTTGCCTACAGTTTACGGCGGTTTCTTCAACCACGGTGCCTACCAAAACTGCTATCTCAGTTCAAAACCCATGTTGAAGGTGAACTATTTCCTTTAAATACCTCGTTTTAAAATACAATAGTTTATATTTTGGTAGGCTCAAGGCTATTTATTTCAACTTATGTTTCCTTTATCCAAATGTAAAATATGTGTTGATCCTTGGCGGTGTTGATGGGAAGAAAGGGTGCGTCCCGCTCGAGAGCCTCCCCCAGCTGGCTCGCGCGTGTTGCTCGGTCAAGGCCATACGCTCGGATTTGAAGGAAGTAAACAATCCCACGTGGTGTCATTGCTCAGAACAAATCAAAGCAATCAAACTCAACAAGCCATCGATTCAACCTTAACTTCAAGTCAACGGGTGGCAAGAAACAGCAGTGATACTGCCACCCTCCTCCCATTTCATATTAATATGTAAATGTACTTATCAACCTCAACCTATCTTATTTCCCAACACTCACCTAGTCCTACTCGCTGTTTGTCTGGCTACCACCCGACAAACCAGCCCCGAAAAGGACTTTAATTTTCGGAAAAGGTGAGTGGTTTCTTTCTCTCTCATTTATGTGTATTGGGACTTGCGTAATCAACAAATAATCCCAATAAATTCTGAAAATTAAAGTTCATTTTTTAGTAAAATCAGTTGCAAAGTGACACAACATTAACCCATCCCTACACCTTTCAAGAAGTGTCGTTATTTCCTTCCAAGTTGTTCCACATTAGCTTTGTGTTGCCTCGTCCCTTTATTGTTCAGCCTGCCTGACATTTTGTTGTTAATAAAACAGCCTTTTGTTATACCTGTGCAAAGTTCATCGCCATTTGCTTTGGCCTTAGTTGTGAAGGTCATCTTATACGCTTGGAGGAAGCTTCTCAGAGTTCAGTTTGGGTTTGGATTTATCTGTACTTACCTCAAATATCAGTTCTGCCATGGACGACTTTGCTGTGGTTGCAAGAAGGATCCAGTCAGATACAATGCCAAACGAACAGGTGCATACTGCAGTAAAAACTTGTAAACAGGATGTAAAAAAGGAGATAATGATGCGTGCCACATCAAAAAGGAAAATAGCACTCACTCTAAAAAAAATAGCTTGATACTAAGGGTAAGCTCACAGAGGAGTTTCTTGCCAATCAGGCCAGTCACACCAGGGATCTTCTCAAAGAAATCGATAATTGCAACACAACTGTCATGTCCAGCTATGAAGCACACAACATGCTGGATTTAGATCCAGGTTGTTTCGAAGTTGAGTTGGAAAATCAGACTTCATATCATTTTGCGGTAAATCAAGAGCTTTGCCTAATTGAAACCAAACTCGGACCAAACCACAAAGCAACCAAACCTGACGGTGATGGCCGTGCACGTGGAAACGATGTGCGTCCTCCGCCTCTTCATTGTGACACATTCTCAGGTGACCCAAATAACCCATTTGAGTTTCGGACGTTCATTGAACAGTTCCAACAATGTGATCGATTCCAACCGCCAGCTGACAGAGTCGGCCAAGCTGACTTACTTGCGAGGGTACCTGAAGAGTTATGCCTTCACAGTGATTCAGCATCTCTCTATCTCAGATAACAATTACAGTACTGCTGTACGGATGCCCACGGACGAGTTCCTTGATGCTCCCTACATCATTGACGAGACACTCAAGCGACTCATCGCTCTCACGCCCAAGTATGACAGTACATGGAAACGTGAGTACAGCAATGAGGTTGCGCTCATTGATTTTCATGAATCAGGGAGCAGGGACTCATTTCATAGAGACAGGTTCTCCAGCTGCACTCCATGAGTATATTCATATTTGACAAACCTCCTGCAGTAAGCAAGAACTTCATCACCCAAAGTGAGGCTAACTATCCCACCATCATGACATGTCTGACCACTACAACGAGGTGATCAAAACCCTGAATCGTTCTTCCTCTGGAACGAACAGAGCACGTTTTCCGAGTGAAACCGCAAAGAAGCAACAGCCCCACTGGCGCCCACCAAACTCAGGACACAGGCTGACTGGAAATGCTCCAGTTTCCCTCCAGGCCTCTTGAGCCGGGTACTCTTCAGAGTTAGCAAACCAGTACAGCGCCTGCCTCCAGACAGGATCCACAGAGCCGCCCTTGCAAGTTGTGCAATGTGTCCGGCTATTCCATGACTAAAGCGTGTCAAGTATGAAACTCATGCGTCACGGGTCAAGAGGTGTCATGAACTGCACCTATGTCCTGCATGTTCTAGCACCAAGCACCCTGCTAACTCATGTCCAGGACAACCGTCACATGCATGTACAAAGTGCCAAAGTGAATCCCACATAACAGCGCTCTGCCCCAAGGGGAATCATAACAGCCAAGCACCATCCAACATAAATATGTGCTTTCACTCACAGTGACAAACCCGAGCCAGCGTTTGAAGACCTACTGCTGGAGATACTTTTTGAATATTGTTGTCTCTTAGTTTGCTTTTGTGAAATAGAAATATTTTCTTTGACTTGAAAGTCAACTACCAATGGAGGAAAAATGCATCTTGTGTACACCTCACCCAAGTCATACCATTGTCTCTCTCGGCAGTCTGAGAGTGGGGCTATTCGGAGGATGGAACACAAGACGCACTCGCCTGAGGAGCAGCCGCAGCTGGACCGGCAATGCCTCCCGGCTGTCAGGGTGGTGACTGTTAAGTTCTAGCCGTACACAATGATGGGTGGTGACTTTAACGGTGGTCTGCGGTGAGGCACGGGAGTGTGTGATACGTACGTGATTTGTGTGACGTTATGTGCTGCCAACAGTGGGGTCACGTGTTATTGATGTGAGGGAACAAATGGTAGCAGACAAACAGCGTGACTCCGTGGCTTTGAGGGTCGACACCAACTATGCAATAAATATTCCCTCAGCAGCCTTCAAGTTATCTGGAGTCCACACCATGTGTGAGTCGCAACTTCTCTGCCTTTGTCCTGTTTAACGGTAAATAATATTTTATCGCTAGTTATTCTCTCTTCATCCGAGGGCGTGCATCGCGCCCTGCGATTCTGCTCATACCATAGCTATGTTATATTGCCGTCAGAGCGATTTTTCATGATCAGTTTTGTGTTTATGTATGAAGGCTTTTCGAGCTGTCTTACCTCGAGCTCTGGACGGACATATCTGCGCCCGGCTTCAAATCAGCCGCTTCGAGTTACTCTGACTCCTTGCGCTGCTTCAGCGAACTGAGAGGTGCAACTTGGAACACAACCACCACATGACCTCCATCAGAGGACGGTTTGGCGATGCCTGCCGGCGGGAAGAGTCACCTTGGTGTGTGGTACGTAGCCACGGCCGATGCCCGACGAATTGAGGAGGCGACGCCGCAGGACACCAGGGCAGGCTAATGGAACAGACTACCAGCCCCCCCCCTGCTGGATGGATCTGGCCTCAGCCCGCACTGCCATCCGACAGACGTGCAGGAGACGGTGGGCTGGGGCCTACCATGAGGGAGTACCGCCTAACCACTTCCACCGGCGAGCGACACACGGATGTCCAATGGAAGTCAGCCGCAGCTGGACAAGAGCTGAGTAGAGGACACTGCATCAGCTGCGCGTCAACCGCTGCCCCTCCTACGGGACACGCTCCGGAGGTGGAAGTGTGTCCTTCATGGATGGCCGAACAAAGAAGACGTACCGTCCAGCTTACAACCGTATTTCAGTTTCAGAGATCGCCTGAGCTGCCACGATGGAGTAATCCTGATGGAGTAATCCTGATGGAGTAATCCTGAGCCAACCAAGCTGTCTTCTAGCCTGGTCTGCGGCATGAAGTGAGGCAGATGGCTGACACCCGTGAAGCTTGTGCTAAATTCAAACCAGCTAATCAGAGGGAGCCACTGAAGCCGCAGCCAGTTGGTGATGGTCCGTGGGCCAAAGTCGGAGTTGACCTCTGTGAGCTGTATGGTCCTACCTACCTGATCACGGTCGATTTCTACTCGTCATTTGTTGAAATCGATGTCATGACATCCACCACAAGTGCTGAGGTAATCAGAAAGTTAAAGGCACACTGTGCAAGATACGGAATCTTCAAAGAACTGGTTTCGGACCAGGACCCGCAATTAACGTCCTTCGTCTTCAGAAAGCGGCTGTCCGAATGGCACATCGCGCACACCATGTCGTCACCTCATCATCACCAGGGAAACGGGCGAGCAGAGGCAGCCGTCAAGTTGGTGAAGAGCATGCTGAAGAGGACTCTTCTCTCCCACGGCGACCAGTACGAAGCCCTGCTCAAACTTCGGAACACCGCGCGACAGGACACAAGTTTTCGTAAGCCGCGTTATATGGGCGATTACGTGGAGTAGTTTTTGTTTTATTTTTTGTTAAGAAAAAAGGATGTTGATGGCATTGATGGCACACGAGTGTCAAGTGCGGCGTGATTACATGTGCGTGTTTGGCGTCCTGTACCATTCACTGTTGTGTAACGTTTCTGAACACAAGTAGCAACTGACACGGCAAATGGGTACGACTTAATACGGCTATTATACGGCTTTCACGGCTATCAACACTACCAGTGGTGGCAGATCAGGCTGGCCTGGCGTTCTCGACGAATACGGCGAGGCCCGTAAGCGTCTACAAATATATTTTCAGGCTCAGACAAGCAAGGTATTTTTCAGTTAAATGAGACGTCTCAGCAGCCGGAGAAGAAGATGGCTAGCTTTGTGACAAGACTGAGAGTTCAGGCATCTAAATGTGGCTTCGCTGTCGGTGACGTGCAAATGCACACTTGTGACCGCGCGGCCAGTGGCTGTCTGCGGAGCAGAGACGGAAGCTCCTCAGTCAAGCTGATCTGAAAGTGGAGACAATCCTGCAGCAGATGACATCGACATTCGAAAGCTGCAGAGCAGGCTCAAGCCATGTCAGTGACGGATAGTGTTCACTACTCAACAAGTGGTTCGTCAACTCAAGCAAAGGGCACACAGCAGAGAGGCCCTCCAGTCCATGGACATGATGGTCATCAGGGCTATACTGAGGCAGGGAAAGGTGCATGCTTCAGATGTGGTGCTGTGGGGCATTTTGCTAAAAAGTGTAAGGTGGCAGCAAATGTGACCTGCTATAGGTGTGCAAAAAGGTCATTGCGGAAGATGTGTCACACAAAGATGGTCACCACTGCAGAGTCAGAGTGAGACAGGTGAGGCCGAGGCCGAGGGTGGACAGTCTGAGCCCACTGACCTAGATGCAGGTCAGACTTACTCTATGCACTCTCTGCAGGGAGCTGTTGGTGCAGCAAAACCAGTGTGTGTAAATGTGACTATGCGTAGACAGGAGGTGCCCATGTCAGTGGACACAATCGCGTCATGCTCGGTCAAGTCAAATGCTAACTTCAGTGCTTTGCTCGGAGACAAAGTGTGTCTGGATGAACGTGTCAAACCTAAACTGTGTGGGTTTGCGGGTGAGCCACTGCCAGTTGTGGGGCAGGTCAATGTGGATGTGGGGTATGGTGACCAGAAGTAGTGTGGGCTTCCATAGTTGTGATGGGAAGGGGCAGAAACTGTCAAATCTGCTTCGGATGGCAACCAGGGTTGCTGTCCGTGAGTGTTCCCTACACAGGGTCAGAGGATCTCCTTTGTTCAGCGCTCACAAAGTATACTGGAGTGTTTCAGACAGGTATTGGGAAGTGTGGGACAACTCTTGGTCTTGATTTCGATCCACCTACTGTTCCACAGTTTTATAAGGCGAGACCAGTTTCATTGGCGATTCGAGACAAAGTGGACCAGGAGCTGGACAGACAGATCGCTGAAGGGACGCTTGTTCCAGTCGACTTCTGAGTGGGCTACTCCGCTGGTATGTCTGCTAAGTCAACAGACTCGTGAGGTTATGTGGCAGCTATGACCTGACAGTAAATAAGGCGTCCAGGGTAGAGCAGTATCCATTGCCAAAAGTGTCCGAGCTGCTCACCAAACTTGTGGGTGGGGAAAAAGTTCACCATTATTGATCTAAAAGAGGCATACATGCAGGTTCCGCTAGATGAGGCGAGTCAGCGCTTCACAGTCGTCAACACACACAGAGGTATCATGGCTGCCACCAGGCTGGTATACGGCATCAGCAGTGCACCTATGATTTTCCAGCGGCTGATGGAGACCCTGTTGGCCGGGGTTCCAAACACTGGCAGTGTTCCTCGATTATTGAACTGACCAGTGAGCAGGAGTGAGTGAGCTGCGTCATGGCAGCGACCGGAAGGTCCCTGGTGCAGAATCCGTCTAGACTACGCTGGTCCAGTCGAGGGCAAAGATGCTGTTGGTGCTTAGACGCGTTGGATCAAGCACNCCAGTAAAGACTTCGGATTGGGCTGCTCCGCTGGTATGTCTGCTAAAGTCAACAGGCTCAGTGAGGTTATGTGGCAGCTATGACCTGACTGTAAATAAGGCGTCCAGGGTAGAGCAGTATCCGTTGCCAAATGTGTCAGAGCTGCTTACCAAACTTTGCAGGTGAAAAGTTCTACCATTAGTGGATTGTAAAAGAGAAGCATACACGGCAGGTTCCGCTAGATGAGGCGAGAGGTCAACGCTTCCAAACCGAGTACGTCAACACACACAAAAAGGTCTCTTTGGTGCTACCAGGCTGTTGTACGGCATCAGCAGTGCACCTGCAATTTTCCAGCGGCTGATGGAGACCCTGTTGGCCGGGGTTCCAAACACTGCAGTGTTCCTTGATGATGTGTGTGTGACAGGGTCAACTGATGAGGAGCACGCTCGGAATGTAGATGAGGTGCTCAAGCGCCTGCAGTCGGCAGGGCGAATAGCGTGAAAACACCGCAAGATAGTGTCGAGTGGAATGCTGGCAGAGGTCACGTACCTTGGACACAAGGTGACGAGTCAGGGGGTCCACACGACTGAGGAGAAAGTCTGTGCGGTGGTGAACGCACCACACCCTCAGGATGTGAGTCAGTTGAAATCGTATCTAGGTCTGCTGACATATTATCACAGATTCATGCCAAACTTGTCCACAGAGGCGGCTCCGCTGTACCTTCTGCTGAAGGAGGGTCAGGTGTGGGAGTGGTCGTCGGCGCAGGAACGCGCTTTCCAGAGGACAAAACGTTTACTCGTGGAGGCTCCAGTGCTAGCTCACTATGACGTAAGTGCTCCACTTGTGGTGTCAGCTGATGCGAGTCCCTATGGTGTTGGGGCGGTGCTCTCCATCGTGGATGAGCAAGGTCAGGAGAGGCCGGTGGCCTACGCATCTAGGTCTCTCGCTCCAGCGGAAAAGAACTACAGTCAGCTGGAGAAGGAGGCACTCGCAGTGATCTTTGGAGTTAAAAAGTTCCATCAATTCGTGTATGGCAGGGATTTTGAGATCAAGACGGATCACAAACCGTTGCTAGGGTTACTGGGCAATGGGAAGCCACTGCCAGATGTGGTGTCTCCCCGTGTGATTCGTTGGCGTATGACGCTACAAGCGTATCAGTGTCGGCTGGTGTACTCGCCAGGTGTCTGTCAGGCGAACAGTGACGCGCTGAGCAGGCTGCCGCTGCCGGAGGAGGGGCATCCGGTAACGCCGGAAGACACGGTCTTGCTGTTAGAGTCCGTGAACAAGCTAGTGACCGTTTCTCAAATCCGCAGGCCACAGCCCGAGATCCTGTGGCTGGCGGCGGTGTACCGTTCGCGTTGATTCGACTGTTGCGCCAGCTGACTCGGACCGCATCTCCCCTGAGTTACAGCCTTACTTCCACCTGAGGAATGAGAAGCTGAGTACAGAGACGGAGTCCTCCTGTGGGGAGGAGAGTGGTGAATCCCGTCCGCTCTTCGTTAAAGAGCTGCTTAAAACTTGTTGCCACCAGGGCCATCCAGTATAGATTGGGATTGAAGGCCAAGGCCAGAGCCCAGGTGTGGTGGCCTGAGTAGATTGCCAGGTAGAGGAAACTGTAAATAGCTCGTTTTACCGTGCCAGGAGAACCTGACCAAAAGCGGTTAAGGTTCCGGGAGCGTCCGTGGCGCTTACCCAGAAGCTCCGTGGGAAAGAGTGCACATGGACCATGCAGAGTATGATGGTCGGTTGATTTTAGTAGTAGTTGATGCGCATTCCAAGTGGATTGATGCGCACGTGACCACCTCCACGGGTTCGCAGGCCACGATCGAGTGTCTCAGACAGTCGTTTGCGGACCACGGAGTGCCAAAAGTGTTGGTCTCCGATAACGGTAAGGGGTTTTGTTCTGAAGACTGTCGCTTCTGTTCCACCAAACGGTTGTTAACACGGGTGTTCTTCCCGGCATGGCATTCCGAATTCAAAACGGTCAGGCGGAATCAGCAGTTAAGTGGTGAAGATCGGGACTAAAAACTGTCCACTGGTTCCCTTCAGACGCGGTTAACTAGAGTGCTGTTCCAGTACCGCACCACTCCGCACTCTACCACAGGCCGGACGCCGGCTGAGTTGCTTAACGGTAGACCAATGGTTACTCATCTGCATCGCCTCCACCCAGACGGACGGAGTAAAGTTGAACTGAGGCAGGAGGAGCAGACGAGGTGGAACTAATCGGGCTCTCGACCCAATCCCTTCCAGCTCCTAGACGCGTAATCAATGCAACATGCAGCAGGTGCTGATCCGGTATTCATTCAGGATGTGGTTACCGGGGAAACGTGGGAAGCTCAGGGCGTGGTTCGGCTGGGGGTGGGCAGGACAGCTGTGTGAGATCCAGCTGCCCGATGGCGCGGTTCAGGAGGCACTTAGGATCATGTAAGAGCGGGAGTGTCTGGTGATCGGATATGAGTGCAGGCGCCGCCCTGTTCTGTGTCATTGAAGCAGAAACAACCTGGCTGCGGCTGAGCTGCAGGCAACTGGGGCACCGTGCTTTGCCGAGTCGAGCTTAGCAGCGGCATCAGTGGGGACATCTATCGCGGCTCCCAAACCAGGCGTTGATCCCGTTATCGAAGTAGATAACTCTGGTTCATCAGTGCTGCGTAGGATTCNTGCTCCACTTGTGGTGTCAGCTGATGCGAGTCCCTATGGTGTTGGGGCGGTGCTCTCCATCGTGGATGAGCAAGGTCAGGAGAGGCCGGTGGCCTACGCATCTAGGTCTCTCGCTCCAGCGGAAAAGAACTACAGTCAGCTGGAGAAGGAGGCACTCGCAGTGATCTTTGGAGTTAAAAAGTTCCATCAATTCGTGTATGGCAGGGATTTTGAGATCAAGACGGATCACAAACCGTTGCTAGGGTTACTGGGCAATGGGAAGCCACTGCCAGATGTGGTGTCTCCCCGTGTGATTCGTTGGCGTATGACGCTACAAGCGTATCAGTGTCGGCTGGTGTACTCGCCAGGTGTCTGTCAGGCGAACAGTGACGCGCTGAGCAGGCTGCCGCTGCCGGAGGAGGGGCATCCGGTAACGCCGGAAGACACGGTCTTGCTGTTAGAGTCCGTGAACAAGCTAGTGACCGTTTCTCAAATCCGGCAGGCCACAGCCCGAATCCTGTGCTGGCCGGCGGTGTACCGTCCGCGTGATCGACGGTTGGGCCAGCTGACTCGGACCGCATCTCCCCTGATTACAGCCTTACTTCCACCGGAGGAATGAGCTGAGTACAGAGGACGGAGTCCTCCTGTGGGGAGGGAGAGTGGTGATCCCGTCCGCTCTTCGCAAAGAGCTGCTTAACTTGTTGCACCAGGGCCATCCAGGTATAGTTGGGATGAAGGCCAAGGCCAGAGCCCCAGGTGTTTGGTGGCCTGGAGTAGATAGCCAGGTAGAGGAAACTGTAAATAGGCTGTTTACCGTGCCAGGGAAGAACGACCAAAAGCGGTTTAGGTCCGGAGCGTCCGTGGCGCTCCCAGAAGCTCCGTGGAAAGAGTGCACATGACCATGCAGAGTAATGATGGTCGGTTGATTTTTAGTGGAGTTGATGTCGCATTCCAAGTGGATTGATGCGCACGTGACCACCTCCACGGGTTCGCAGGCCACGATCGAGTGTCTCAGACGGTCGTTTGCGGACCACGGAGTGCCAAAAGTGTTGGTCTCCGATAACGGTAAGGGGTTTTGTTCTGAAGAAATGTCGCTTTCCTTTCACCAACGGTGTTAAACAGGTGTTCTCGCCGGCATGGCATCCGAATTCACGTCAGGCGGAATCAGCAGTTAAAATGGGTGAAATCGGAGCTAAAGAAACTGTCCACTGGGTTCCTTCAGACGCGGTTAACTAGAGTGTGTTCCAGTACCGCACCAACTCCGCACTCTACCAACAGGCCGGACGCCGGTGAGGTTGCTTTAACGGTAAGACCAAATGGTTAACTCAATCTGCATCGCCTGCCACCCAGACGGACGGAGTAAAGTTGAACTGAGGCAGGAGGAGCAGACGAGGTGGAACAATCAGGGCTCTCGACCCAGGTCCTTCGAGGTGGGTGATCCGGTATTCATTCAGGATGTGGTACCGGGGAAACGGTGGAGCTCAGGTGTGGTCGCTGGGGTGGGAGGACAGCTGTGTGAGATCCAGCTGCCCGATGGCCGCCGGTTCAGGAGGCACTTGGATCATGTAAGAACGGGAGTGTCTGTGGAATCGGAAATGAGTGAGGCGCCGCCCGTGTCTGTGTCATGTGAAGCAGAACAACCTGGTGGGGCTGATGTGCAGGCAACTGGGGCACCATGCTTTGCCGAGTCGAGCTTAGCAGCGGCATCAGTGGGGACATCTGTCGCGTTTCCCAAACCAGGCGTTGATTCCGTTATCGAAGTAGATAACTCTGGTACATCAGTGCTGCGTAGATCTAGCCGTGTTTCTAGACCGCCGCACCGACTCGACTTTGAGATGTTGAATAGTGAGTTTTTGTACTGGAGGGAGGAGTTGATGTATATTTGCGACGGTCCTCCTGGAATATCCGTACTGTTACCGGACCGTCAATAGACATCTAGGGCAGGTGTGTGAAGCTGTTGTTTTTTGGTGACTTACGCGTGACCTCGTGTACTGCTAGATGTGAGAACAATACGTTTCCGTTTAGCAGTTCTGTAATGTATCGAAGAACGGGAATACATTAGAGGGTAACGTGTTTAGACTTCAGATGAAGTGTGACTGAGTAGCCACATGAGGAATTTGTGCTGACCTCGGTCTATCCGCGCCGTGTGGGTTTTGGCCGCCCCCGTCCAGATCACACTACCGTACTCCAGTATAGACCTTACGTTGGCAAAGTACGCCGTTAACACAGCTGATCTGCAGAATTTTCCTGGTCTGATAAACCAAAACCAAAAAATCAGAATGTGAAGGAAATAAAAAAAGGTATTTCTTTCACATTCTGTTTTTTTTTGTATTTCCATCACATTCTGTTTTTTGTATTTCCTTCACATTTTTGTTTGTATTTCCTTCACATTCTGATTTTTTGGTTGACGGGCGGCCAGAGGGCGGACCAGCCCTCCGGCCGCCCAGTAAGACCAGTAAGACACCTTGAATGGTGAAGGGCAAGCGATACCGTATAAACCCAATAGCAATAATGTTTGTTACGAAACAGGGGTGTGCACCCGTGCACACGCAGCGTAGACGCCAGAGAATTGACTTGTGTTATATTGCCTGTGTTGTGGTGTCAGAGCCACACACCGAATGCCACCTTAATCGTTCCTGGAGGGACGTTTGCGCAATGTGCAATATTTATGTATGTTATTGTGTGGTATGGTAATGGTGTGGGTGATGGTATGGGTGTGTGTACGTCTGGGCCGAATCATTTATTCTACATATCTGTGTTTCCTATAAAATGTGATACTAGCCGTTTTCATGATGGATTATTTTGCGCGAAAATGTTTTAAAACAATTTAAAATGTTTTAATTTTGTAGTAGTAGCCGCTTTTACGATGGACTTATTTGCGATAAATGATTTAAGCCTCGCCCTATGGTCCCGTTGGGCGAGGGTTAAAACTTTTTCGCAAGTCAGCCCATCGTGAAAGCGGCTACTACTAAAAAATACAACATTTTAAAATGTTTTGAAACATTACGCGCAAAATAATCCATCGTGAAAACGGCTAATGCTGACAATTTGAATAGGCACACAAACGACGCATTGCATGTGGTCTCCATGTGGAACAAAACTGTGAGGAGCACTTTGGTAATATTGGTTCCAAAATAAGCGTCCCGCTGGGCTGGCTTGCACAGCAGTTAAAGAGAATATACCGCATTGGGAAGCAAATATTTGGAATGATGGAGATGAGTGCCACTCATCTGGGCACTCATCTCCATCATTCCGTATAATTTTCCCAAGGTGATATTTTCTTTTAAACTGCTGTGCCAGCCAGCCCAGCGCGGCGGGAGGCTTATTTTGGAACCAATAGAACATGATGTTTCCAATCGTCATGAACGGAAAGTTTAATCAAAAGACATTGACAATACAGACTAGATAGCTGGGACATTCTACGACAAATCTGTACACCAAAGTGTCCAAATAACACACTGCATCTCATATTTTGAGGGAAATTTTTCGGGGAGTAATTGGGGGCTCATAAAACGCCTGTGCAACTTTCAGCTTCCTCCGATTAATGGCTATGGAGATAGAGGCCTGCGACATTTTGACCAAGTCAGACAAAACTCAAATATTTTGGATTTTTTAGACCAATTCAGATTGATTGAATTTGATTAACCTATATATTATTCGACTCCGCTTTAACTGAAGAACATTCTGGTAATTTGCACCTTTATTTCGTGTTTATTTATTGTTTATTGTCACATATATCCAATCAAATCCACTGATAAGGGCTATTCTTTGATTTTTGTCATACAAAGAAAAGGAGGGGCCGTGGCTTCTCTTTACACAATATTTCTGCAACCAACCATGTAATAAGCACATGTAAAATATGATTGACCCAAGACACAATCGCTAAAAGGAGCCCAGTTATACATTGTAAGAATAACTACATGATTATAAACACATCTCCGATAGCGTGATCGTGGCTAGCGCTGGAGATGAACTCTTACCTTAACTCGGGCCTTCGCCTAGGCATCGACAAGCACTGAACGATTTTTGGGCTTTATGACAGCGGTTGTTGTATATGTTGGCAGCCGAGCACAAAAACGTTCTCTGCCATGTGGGTGCGGGCCCGGGCCACCGTCCATAAAGATGGGATTGAGCGGGTGGGCTGCTGTTCTTGACCTGATGACTTTCTCTTGTATGCGAGTAGGGCGATTTGATAGCAGGTTGTTGCTGTGTCATACACGATGAAGCAAGACAATGTCGTTCAAGTCACAAAATCACGCTGCTGACAGCCAGCCAGGCTCCCGCGTGACGTCTAAAATATGTTTAGAATTTAGCTGTCTGCCCGAAATGACATGCGCCGGCGAATTAAGCCTTTTTGATTTTTCCGGCAGATGACAGTTTGAGCGCGTTGCCGTTACGCTGCACACAGTAACGGCAGGTCGAGAAAACCAGCGAGTCAATGAGGCTGAGGGAGGACATACGATGGCAAGACATTGTTTAGGCGCTGCGCAAGGCCGATTAGAATACCGCAGCAATTTTCGCAACAGTGCCATCGATGTGTTTTAGGGGCCGTCAATTCATAGATTTTGTCCATCATTGACACCAAGATTACGCACAGACCCACTCTGAGATTCGTGTATTGTTTCGCCTTTGAACTGAACCGAGATGGGCGTGACGTCTTCTGGTCTTGGGAGCATGCGTGGACCCCCGATAAGGAGCACCTCTGTTTTCGTCGTGTTCACCTTTATGCCATGTTGCAGGAACCAGTATGTTATAACCAGTATTGCAGGAACCAGTGTAACTCTAACTTATTATTTCACTTGACCTTGTGTGACTTTGCGTTACCTTAATTAACCCGCGCACTGCAGGGAGCTCGCGCCGAACACGAACTGCAGGAGGGTTGATTGCCCCCTCCCCGTGAGATCTCGAAAACTACAGAACGTAGCGACAAGCGAAAAACGGCATTAGATAGCTCTAGACAAGCTCTGCCGAAAGTATTCAGTCTTGTCTTGGATCAGGTCACAATTGAGGTCACCAGTGGTCACCAAAGGTTTTTCCGGTTTTAGGACTTTTTTCCAGAAACCCCCGATTATCTCGGAAATTATTATAGCTAGGAGCAAACAATTAGAGTCAATAGATGGCAAATGAAATTTGAAATCGAATTACAGTCCTCAAAATTGAGCTCAGATCAATAGTTTAGGCTCCAGAGGTCATGAAAGGTCAAAAAGGCTTTTTTTAGCAAAGCAGTTTTTCGTGAATAGCATTTCACCTATCAAAAATANGATTTTTTAGACCAATTCAGATTGATTGAATTTGATTAACCTATATATTATTCGACTCCGCTTTAACTGAAGAACATTCTGGTAATTTGCACCTTTATTTCGTGTTTATTTATTGTTTATTGTCACATATATCCAATCAAATCCACTGATAAGGGCTATTCTTTGATTTTTGTCATACAAAGAAAAGGAGGGGCCGTGGCTTCTCTTTACACAATATCTCAACCAACTATGTAAACAGCACATGTAAAATATGAATATAACACCATGACACAATCGCTAAAATGGAACCCAGTTATACATTGTAGAATACATTCATGATATAAAACACATCTCCGATACGTGAATCGTGCTAGCGCTGAGAGATGAACTCTTGCCTTAACTCGGCCTTCAGCCTAGGCATCGACAAGCACTGACGATTTTTTGCTATGACAGCGGTGTTGTATAGCTTTGCAGCCCGACACAAAAACGTTCTCTGGCCATGGTGGGTGCAGGGCCCGCGCGCCACCGAGTCAAAAAGATGGGATGACGGTGCGCTCTGCTCACTGAACCCTGATGACTTCTCTTGATGCGAGAGGCGATTGATACAGGTTGTTGCTGTGTCATAACACGATGAAGCAGACAAATATCGTTCAAGTCCACAAAATCACGCGCTGACAGCCAGCCAAGCTCCCGCGTGACGTCTGAAATATGTTCAAAATTACGTCTGCCTGAAATGACACGCGCCGCGAAGTTAAACACTTTTTTGATTTTTCGCTGATGACAGTTTGACGCGTTACCGTATACCTGCACACAGTAACGCAGGTGCGAGAAAACCAGCGAGTCAATGAGCTGAGGGAGGACATACGATGGCAAGACATGTTTAGCGCTCGCAAGGCTGATTTAGAATACCGCAGCATTTCGCAACAGTGCCCATCGATGTTGTTTTACCCCAATTCAGATTTTTGTCCATCATGACACCAAGATTACGTAACAGACCCACTCTGAATTCGTGTAATTGTTTCGCCTTTTGAAACTGAACCGAGATCGGCGTGACGTCTTCTGGTGCTTGGAGCATGCGTGGACCCCCGATAAGGAGCAGCTGCTGTTTTCGTCGTGTTTTTCACCTTCATGCCATGTTGAGGAACCAAGTATGTTATACCAGTATTGCTAGGAACCAGTGTAACTCTCTCACTTATTATTGTCACTTGACCTTGTGTGACTTGTCGTTACCTTAATTAACCCGCGCACCTGCAGGCCGCAGGGGGTTCGCGCCGAACACGAACTGCAGGAGGGTGATTGCCCCTCCACAGTGAGATCTCGAAAAACTACGGAACGTAGGACAAGCGGAAAACGACATTTAGATAGCTCTAGACCAAGCTCTGCGAAGGTATTCAGGTCTTGTTTGGATCAGGTCACAATCTATGGAGGTCACCAGTGGTCACCAAAGGTTTTTCCGGTTTTAAGACTTTTTTTTTCCAGAAACCCCGATTATCTCGAGAAAAACTATGAAGCTAAGGAAGCTAACAATTAGAGTCAATAGATGGCAATTAAATTAGGAAATTGAATGCGAGTACTCAAAATTGAGCCAGATCAATAGTAAGGCTCCAGAGGTCATGGAAAGGTCAAAAAGGCTTTTTTAGCAAAGCAGTTTTTCGTGAATAGCTATTTCACCTATCAAAAATAGGGAATATAATTTTGACGCCATCGTGTTATTTCTCATCGTTAGGCCGCTTTGAGTTTAATACAGGGTGACCTGGTAAGGTCAACTTCAAATTGACCTCAATGAAGGTACATTTGGTGACCAAGGTAGGTCATGCCTGCATATGGGAAAACGCGCACAGACAAGAGAACATAGTGGTGTAACTTCTCGTCTCTATCCTTCGTTTCTATCAATAGTTATTAGCAATATTTGCTGATGAACCTCAGATGACCTCAGATGACCTTGTTAGAATCACTGAGCAATATTGACTTTGATCATTCCAGGAGAGCATAAAATAACATGTTCTGAAAGAATTAGCCTGATCCAATTCATATTTTCTGAATAGGAAGCCATTTGTTTAATTTTCCAATTCACTTGTAATGGGGAGGTCAGGAAATTGACATGACCTTTGGTCACCGATACGAAAAATCCGAGATAAAATAATTTTAGGTACTGATATCCGTATGAAATCCTGCAAGTTTCACATCTTTCGGGAAAATACTGTGGCTTTAGCACGAACACAAACATTTTTGAAGGTAAGGTCACTTGATATGAACTTGTGACCTGACCTGAGATGACCTCAAATCAAAACTTTTCCGAAGTGTGGGTAATTGACGCCCAAATAAGTGTACGAAATTTGGTAGCGCTGCGCGCCGCCGTTTTTCCGCTACTTCTGCAAAACCTGAGGGGGCGGAAATCCCCCCCCCCCTGCAGTGCGCGGGTTAACAAAATGGCAATGATTTTTGGGATTGTTTTCAATTTTAAAATTTACCTCAGGGTGTTATTTAGCCGTGTCCAAAAAAGCCGGATAGGTGTATTCTATAAATGCCATTATTTTCCGTTCAAACCATAGCCCTCGCCACGGTGTTGGAACTTGTTTATCCTTCCCCTTTGGTTTTTCGCAAATAGCGAGAAATCAGTGACGTGCAGTACAACAAAATTTGGTAAAGATATTGGGAATCAACTACCCTTATCTTGTGAAAGATTTAACTTAAGGTCATGACAGGTCACGTAACCAGGTCACAAGGTCACGTCAAGTTACCTTGCCTTGACAAATGGTTGTAGTGGTGCAAAAGCAACAGTGTTTGTCTGAGAGCATTGAAACTTGCAGGCTTTCATAAGAACATAACTACATACAATTATTTTATCTCAAATACTTTTTTGTATCAATGACATAAGGTCAGGTCAATTTCATAAACTCCCCAGTATAAGCAAATGTGAAGATTCAAATACTACTTACCCTTTTCAAGAAAATATGCATTAAGATCAGGGAAGCATTTTATTTTCAGAGATCATGTTACTTTAGCCATATATTGATGACTCTGATGCAATTGTTGCTCTGTGGACATTCTCAAGGTCAGCTGAGGTTCATCTCAGGTAGCCAGCGACTTTTTGACAATAAATATCGATATAATATGATAGAGACATGCGAATGACAACCTGTGGAGCTTGTCCTCGTCGAGTCGCATCGCCCAATGACCCTCGCCTGGTGGTTGGCCCTCTGAGACAACTTCGCCATGGTGGGGGGTCAAAATTGACCCTTCTAACTCGAAAAACTAAAAAGGATAGAAAGATGCGGAAATAAGCCTTTCAAATGCCTCCAAATGTACATTTCGAATGTAAATGGTGATCATTCTTTAGCTAAGGCCAATATTGAAAGGTCGCCAGTGGTCATCAAAGGTCAAGTCTTACAGTTTTGGAACTTCGCTTCGAACGAAACACGTATATTCTGCGAACTATGATAGCTAGGAAACATTATGAAAATAAACAATCGAACCTCATCAAAAATGCAATCGCACTGGGTGCTGTCAAAATTAAGCTCAGATCAAAAGTTTAGGCTCCAGAGGTCATCGAAGGTCAAAATGCAGTTTTGGGTAGAATTTCCTTTCCTGAATGACTTGTTATCTAAAAATGATAGAGCAGTTATCTTAACACCATCGTATTTGTCTCCATAAGGCGCTTTGAAACATACACTTGGTGACCTGTTAAGGTCAAATTTCAAAATTTGATCTCTGGTCAAAGTGACTTTGGGTGACCAGGTAAGATAATTTTCGCATATATGGTGCGACGTTGGCCAAAGACGAGAAGAACAAGTGGTTGTCATCCACTAGTCTCTATCTATCTTTTTATCAAAGTTATTAGCAAATCATTTGCTGATAGACCTCAGATACCTCAGATGACGTGCAGATGACCTTGTATAGATGACTGAGCAAACAATTGTCACCTGATCATCCAGAATGAGCTAAAATAACATGATTCTAAAATAATTAGCATGAATTCATGCATTTTTTTATTAAAGAAAGCATTTGTAATATTTGGCCCGTTCACTTATAATGGGGAGGTTAGGAAATTGACCTGAACTTAAGTCACCGATGAAAATATGAGATCACTTATTGTAGGTGGCAACCAATGATCTGATGAATATTCTAAGCAGTTTCAATATTTCGGACAAAAACACTGTGGCCTTGGCACGAATCACAAACATTTTGGAAGGACAGGGTCACTTGACGTAACCGGTGACCTGAAGCTTGAGATGACCATTGAATCCAAATTTTTGACAAAAATGTGGAATTTAATGTTTAACATCTTAAACAAAATTTGGCGGCGCCTGGCGCGCCGTCTCTTTTCCGCCGTTCTAGAAAGTTCCTACTCGAAGGAGGGGGGGTCAAATGACCCGCTCCCAGGCGAGGGTTTAACTATAACTTGATGGGTCACCAAAATGAGGAAATATGTGTCACAAAGGTATAAGTCCATCAAAAGGTCAGATTTTTCCAAGGATCAGGAGCTTTGCTCCAGAAATTTCCCAAATATCTCGGAAACTAATGATTTTTAAAGTCCCCATACATTACAGTTAGGCACGGAGTGCCCATCCCTTTTCCCATGTAACCCATTAACGTTAAATACTACACTCTCAGACGTTATTGAGACAGAATCATTTTTGGGGGGGTCACATACAGCTTATTTTTTGCTTTTTGCAAACCCACACCGTTGTTTAACCTTTGTCCCCGGAAGCCCTGCGATCAGATAGCAAAGCAAGTAAACGCCGAGGGGTCCAGAGGAAACTTATGATTATAATGTTGGGTGTTAAGGGGACCAACCGAAATTTTCCCAAATATTATGTACAAATATTATATTTGGCGAATTTGCTCGGAACTATAGTTGATTACATTTCCACCTAGTGTTCATAGACCAGATACACGAAAAGCTAGACACTGATTTTAAAAGTACCAAAAAACTTATATATAGTACAAAGAAAAAAGAGGCACATAAGGATTGTTGTAGGCGATGCTATGGGCGTTTTTGAGCAATGAATTAATATAGGAAGTATGTGAAAAATAACCTTCTGCTCATGTTATACAGTTTAATTACCTTAGAGTCAGTATCAATAAATTAATTGGTATATTTCGACTTGCGCCGTTTTCAAAATTAAACAGCGCAAGTCGAAATATATCAATATAATTTTTGATACTGATTTTAAGTGTAATTAACATATAACATGAGCAGAAGGTTATTTTTTTCACATACACAAATAAGGATGATCACTCATTTAAAACAGCAGATGGGTTTCCTAATTTTATTCAAATCATGATAGCTAGGGACAAACGGAAAAGCAACCAAAAGCTTATGACACATCAACATAGTTGCCCTAAAATTTAGGCTCAGGTTAATAGTTTAGACCCCAGAGGCCACCAAAGGTCATGAAGACATTTTTACCAAAAGGTTTTTAATAAATAACTTGATATCTGTTAGAACTAGACATACAGTGGTAATTTTGATTTCAATCGTTGTTTGTCTCACCAATGCACTTCGAATCCATATTAATGATGCACTAGTAAGGTCAAGTTAAAAAATCTGACCTTTTGTTAGGGTCACGCTAGGTCACACAAGGTCAATCGAAAATAACAAGTTTGAGAAACACGAAATATAAATATAAATTATAAGTAATGTTCTTCAGTTCAAGTGGAGTCGAAACGGTATATAGTTTGGTTAAGTTTAAAAACCCAACCAATTCGTAAAAAAAAATAACAACACAATAATTGTGTATTGTCTCACCTGGTCAACATGTCGCAGGCTATATCTTGATAGCCATTCATTAGAAGTGAGCTGAAACTTGCACAGGCGTGCCTTTTGGCCCCCAATCACCCCCTTAAACGAAGTTTCATCAAATTCTGAGATTTAGGGTGTTACCCCTTTGTCGATTTGTCGTGGAATACCCAAGCTACAGCCGCGCCGGCCCTGCATACGTCGATTTACTGAAACGGCGGTTTCGAGCTCGAACCACTCGGCGATAACATAACATTTATATTCGACATTTCGAGTAAATTGGTCCAGTTGCAGTATATTGCAATAAAAATAAAATAACGCAGCCCCCCAACCCAACTCAACCCCAAATATCACCTGTATTATTAGTTAGTCACCTATTTATTAGTTAGTCTATTAGTCACCTGTAGGCTGTAAGTCTGTAAGGCCGTTTCTGACCACAGTGCGCCGGCCCGATGGCACCACCACGCTGCGACACTCACCCCACGGCCAGCCGACGTTTGTTCTCGCTTCAATGGACTGCATGGCAGCGGACAGTGGCCGAGAGTAATGCACTGTGGCGGTGTAGTTCTTATCACTGAGATGTGGAGCTGTGGGGATCAGGCGGCTGCGATATGCTCGTTCCAGTGGGCAGCTGGTCGACGCCAGCCACAGACCCACGCCGAGCCGCCGCCGCGCCGCGCCGGCGCTCTGTCCGGTATAAGAACGTGTGTCGAGATGAGGTCAGCAGTCAGTCGGCGCTGTGAACCTGAGTCGGACAGCCAGCGCTGCCCGCCGTCCGTCAGCACCCACAGCAGCAGCAGCAGCAGCAGCAGCAGCATGTCCACCTGCCGGCCACAGACCCACGCAGCGGCCGCCCTCCTGCTAACCGCCCTGGTGATCTGCTCGGTAATGGCCGCCGCCGCCGCCAGGCCGCGCCACCAGCCCGCTGACGTCGTCTACCCGATCGACAGCCAGTGGGGTGGCCGACTCTGGCCGCTGCCGCTGGCCAACAAGCGCTTCCTCGACTTCGGAGTGGGCCGCGGCCTATCCGGCGCGCTACAGGCCAAACACCTGATGGGACTGTATGCGGCTAACGATCCCAACGGGCCGGGCCGGCGGCGCTGACCATCCGACCATCTCCGACGTGTGACGCGCCTCCGCTGGTCGGCCTCGTGACAGCATATCTAGGACGGCGCCGGTACTGGTGGAACACCACGTCTCCCTGCCGCCGGCCCGTGTCCCGTGCTGCAGTCTGGGACGGCGCCGGTACTGGTGGACACCACGTCTTCCCTTGGCCGCCGGGCGTGTTCCCTGTGCTGCAGTCTGGGAACGGCGCGCGGGTGCTGGTGACACCACGTCTCCCTGTGCCGGCTCGTGTTTCCCGTGCTTGCAGTCTGGGACGGCGCCGGTCACTGGTGGACATCAACGTCTTCCAGTGCCGCCCGGCCGTGTCCCGTGTGGCAGTCTGGGACGGGCGCCGGTACTGGTGGACACCACGTCTCCCTGCCCGCCGGCCAGTGTCCCGTGCTGCCAGTCTGGAACGGCGCCGGGTAACTGGTGGACACCCACGTCTCCCTGCGCCGCCCATTGTCCCGTGCTGCAGTCCTGGGACGAACGCCGGTACTGGTGGAGCCAAAAACCCCCCCCACCGGGTCCCTTTCCCCCCCCCCTGCCCGCTGGCCCGTGTCGTGCTGCAGTCTGGGACGGCGCGGTACTGGTGGACACCACGTTCCCCTGCCGCCCGGCCCGTGTCCTCGTGCTGCAGTATGGACGTATGCCTCGGATCGCAGCTACGTAGCGTCTTAGTGGTGCAGTGCTGCAGTCTGGACGTATGCCTCGGATCGCAGCTACGTAGCGTCTTAGTGGTGCAGTGCTGCAGTCTGACGGCGCCGGTACTGGTGACACCACGTCTACCCTTGCCGCTGGCCGTGTCCTGTGCTGCAGTCTGGACGGCGCCGGTACTGGTGGACAACCACGTCTCCCCTGTCCGCCGGCCCGTGTCCCGTGCTGCAGTAATGGGACGTGCGCCGGTACTGGTGGACACACGTCTCCCCTGCCGCCGGCCCGTGTCCCGTGCTGCAGTCTGGGACGGTGCCGGTACTGGTGGACACCACGTCTCCCCTGCCGCCGGCCCGTGTCCCGTACTGCAGTCTGGGACGGCGCCGATACTGGTGGAAACCTTGTGTCCTGTGCTGTTGTGTACGACTGATCCACGCAATATTTGTCTAAATATAACTATTTCATGACAAAGAAACCTCAGCCGTTTTTATTTTGTTTTTGTTATTTTATAAGAAACAGTACAATCTGTGCGCGTCTCTCTCTCTGCCGGGTAACGACTGACTAAGCAGTGAGTGCGGTACAAACTGCCTGGCTGCGAAGGGAACAGTATAGGCGTAAAAATTACCTCGATCGGTCCACGCAGAGAACAACACTTAACATCATTCCAACCAAAGTTCACATCAGACTTGTACCTTGAGCACAAAGTTGGATCTGGGATCCAAATGGATCCCTTGGCATAAATGCATGCATATCTTCGATTCCAGTGGATCCCTCTGCGTAAATTCTATGAAGATCTGGGATCCTCCTAGATCCCTTGTCGTAAAATGTAGATCCCACGGTATGCAGGGGTAGATCTAGGTTTCGAGTTTGGGGGGGGGGATTTAGCTCCACGTTTTGACGGCGAAAAATTGTTGAGCGAGCGGGGTCCAGTCGTCAGCAGAATCAGAATCCCATGTTGTTAAGTATATAGTTGGTTTGCTCAATGCCCCCATGCCCTTCCCCTTTAGTACGTCTCAGAATACCAGGATGTAGAATCGTCTTGAAAATTGTGTTTGTGTGGGGGGTGGGTGGGGGGGCAGCGATAGTTTATATCGTCTCGAAAGAAACCCAATCAATATGTTTGTTTTTTGGCAAATTCTGGTGTCTTCTCGTCCAGGCGAACCTTATGTCATCAACCATTTTTATCACCGAGCAAAATAATTTATTTTTAGCATCAAAACTTGCCAAAAAGTGATGGAGTTAGCCTCCCACTGCTTCTCCTGTTCTTACGCCTATGCTCTGACCTTCCTTCCTAAATGTCCATTAAGACAGCCCAAGTTCAGCTCAGATTTCGCCACCTCAAATCGAGCTGAAATTTGCACCGAATATCCACCAGGACTCCACCAGTGCGCACCTAGCAGCATTTGGCGCCACTCCATGCGATTTGACCTCCAAAGGTCAAGCAAAGTCACGAAGCTAAAATGTGCACAGCACATTGTGGCCTTCCCAGAAGAACTACGGGAATGCATTCAACGCTACAATACTCGCACATACTCGGTCTTATTTTCCCATATCTATATGACATCTCAAGGTCACTATTTGACCTGAGGTCATTCGGGAGCTCAGCCGCTGGTACTATTGGTTCCAAAATAAGCGTCCCGCTGGGTTGGCCGGCACAGCAGTTAAAGGGAATCAACCGCCTTAGGAAAAAAGTAAATGGTGAAATGGATGGAGAATGACTGCCCAGACGAGTGGAACACTCATCTCCATCATTCCACATACTTTCCGAGGCGGTATATTCCCTTTAACTGCTGTGCCGGCCAACCCAGCGGGACGGTTTCTGCATTTTGGAACAATAGTACCTTGCACAGCGATAATGGGTGTAACTAAATAATTTTACAAATCAAAAGCATTTCGAAATATTGACCCAGGAAAAATGAACTAACATTCGCCGAAGACACCTACTAGATAGCAATCACGGTGTGGCCTTGACAATGAAAAACGTGCAACAAAAACGACGCTCCGGGAGGTGGTAGACCATAATCACTGAATATTATTCAGTCCAGGTTCGATTTTGCACGGCACATTGTGGCCTACCCATAAGAGCTGCGGGATGAATCCAATGCTAAAATATTCGCACACACTTGATCTTACGTACCCCACATCGATCTGACCTCTCAAGGTCACCATTTGACCAAAGGTCATTAAGGGGTTCAGCCACTATTGCACAGCGCATAACTTATATACAGAAATAAATTCGGAAAAAATGACGAAATGTGACCCAGATGATGTACTAACATTCTCCGAAAACAACTACTTGATATACATTGCACAGTTTGAACTTGACAATTACAAACGTGCAAAAACGACACTCCGAGAGTTGCATCCCAGGTTCAGCCAAGGTTCGACATTTGCACAACAGATTGTGGCCTACCCAGAAGAGCTACGGTAGTGAATCAAACGCTAAAATAATCGCACACACTCGATCCTACGTTTCCTGTGTCGATCTGACCTCTACAGGTAATTTATTGACCAAAGGTCATTTGGGGGCTCAGCCGCCGATACAGGTCACTGCAAAAGTACTGGTAGGCGAGGTGATGGTAGGTAGGCAAAAGTAATGGTACCTTTGGTCAATGAATTACCTTAAAAGGTCATTTCGATGTGGAAACGTAAGATCGAGTGTGTGCAATTATTTTAGCGTTTGGTTCATTGCCGTAGCTCTTCTGGGTAGGCCAAAATATGCTGTGCAAATATTGAACTTTGGCTGAACCTGGGATGCAACTCTCCCACCCCTCTCTACGAGACGCCCCCACACGTCACACGTCACACCCCCACGCTACAATATCAAGTAGTTGCTTTCGGAGAATGTTAGTTCATCACCTGGGTCACATTTCGTCATTTTCTTCTGAAATTATTTCGGTACATAATTTATGCGCTCTACAATAGTGGCTGAACCCCTAAATGACTTTTAGTCAAATGGTGACCTTAAGAAGTCAGATCGATGTGGGATACGTAAGTTCAAGTGTGTGCGACTATTTTAGCATTGGATTCATCCCGCAGCTCTTCATGGGTAGGCCAAAATGTGCTGTGCAAATATCGAACTTTGGCTGAACCTGGGATGTAACTCTCGGAGTGTCGTTTTTTGCAAGTTTGTAATTGTCAAGGTAAAACCGTGCAATGTATATAAGGTAGCTGCTTTCGGAGAATGTTAGTTCATCACCTGGGTCACATTTCGTCATTTTCTTCTGAAATTATTTCGGTACATAAGTTATGCGCTCTGCAATAGTGGCTGAACCCCTAAATGACCTTTAGTCAAATGGTGACCTTAAGAGGTCAGATCAATGTGGGATTCGTAAGACCAAGTGTGCGCGACTATTTTAGCATTGGATTCATCCCGCAGCTCTTCATGGGTAGGTCACAATGTGCTGTGCAAAATCGAACCTGGGCTGAATATGGTCTGCCACCTCCCGGAGTATCGTTTTTGTTGTAAGTTTTGTATTGTCAAGGCCAAACCGTGAATGCCATTTTGTAGTTTTTTTTGCGAATGTTAGTTCATTACCTATGTCTTATTTTGACATGTTTTTTATTTGCGAATTCATTTATGTACACCAGTTATGCGCTGTGCAATGGTACCAGCGGCTGAGCTCCCAAATGACCTCAGATCAAATGGTGACATTGAGAGGTCATTTAGATATGGGAAACTAAGACCGAGTATGTGCGAGTAGTGTAGCGCTTAATTCATTCCCGTAGCTCTTCTGGGAAGGCCACAATGTGCTGTGCAAATTTTATTTTCGTGACTTTGCTTGACCTCTGAAGGTCAAATCGCATGGAGTGACACCAAAAGCTGCTAGGTGCGCACTGGTGGAGTCCTGGTGGATATTCGGTGCAAATTTCAGCTCAATTGGAGGTGGCCAAATCTGGGCTGAACTTGGGCATTTAGGAAGGAAGGTCAGAGCAAAGGTGTAAGAACAGGAGAAGCAGGGGTAGGCTAACCCCATCACTTCTCGGCAATTTTTGATGCAAAAATATATTATTTTGCTCTGTGATAAAAATTGTTAATTACTTAAGGTTCACCTGGACGAGAAGACCCTAGAATCTGCAAAAATATTTTCATATTGTTAGGGTTCTTTCGTGACAGATAAAAAGACTTTCGGCTGCACCCGCCCCAAAAAAACACACCTATTTCAAGACGATTCTACATCCTGGGATTATGGGACGTAATAAAGGGGAAGGGCATGTGGGCATTGAGCAAACCAACTATTTACTTGACAAAATGGGATTCTGATTCTGTTGACGACCGGACCCTACCCTCCCCCCGCTCAACAACTTCTCGCCGTTAAAACGTGGAGCTAAATTCCTCCCTTCCCCAACTCGAAACCTAGTTCTACCACTGCACACCATGGGATCTACAATTTACGCCAAAGGATCCAGGAGGATCCCAGATCGTCATATATTTTACGCAGGGGGATCCACTGGAATCGAAGATATGCATGTACTTATGCCGAGAGATCCACTTGGATCCCAGATCCAACTTTGGGATCACGGTAAAATTCTGATGTGAACTTCGGTTGAAATCATGCTAAGTTTCGTTCTCTACGTGGACCGATGGAGGTAATTTTTACGCCTATACAGTTCCCTTCGCAGCCAGGCAGTTTGTAACGCACTCACTGCTCAGTCAGTCGTTACCCGGCAGAGAGAGACGCGCGCGCACAGATTGTGCAAATTTGTTTTCATCAGAAAGTTATATTTATACAAATATTGCGTGGATCAAACATACACAACAGCAGAGGACACGAGGTTTCCACCAGTACCGGCGCCGTCCCAGACTGCAGCACGGGACACGGGCCGGCGGCAGGGGAGACGCGGTGTCCACCAGTACCGCGCCGTCCAGACTGCAGCACGGCACAAGCGGTCGCGAGCGGCAGGGGAGACGCGGTGTCCCGGGCCCAACTGGCAGAACAGGACATCGGGCCGGCCAGCAGGGCAAGACAGTGGTGTTCGACCAGTACCGGCGCCGTCCCAGCTGCAGCACGGGACACGGCCCGGCTCGGCAGGGGAGACGCGGTGTCCACCAGTCCCGTGCGCCGTCCCAGACTGCAGCAACAGCGACACGGGCCGGCGCAGAGTGAGACGTGGTGTCCACCAGTAAGCCGGCGCCGTGCCTAGCACTGCAGCTCCGAACACGGGCGGTGGCAGGGAAGACGTGGTGTCCCACAGCACAGCGCCGTCCCAGACTGCAGCACGGGACAGCGGGGCCGGCGGCATGGGAGAACGCGGTTTCCACAGTACAGCGCAGTCCAGACTGCAGCACGGGACAACGGGCCGGCGGAGGGAGGACGTGCGTGGCCACCAGTAACGCGGCGCCTCATCTTCCCCCCACACTATGAATATAGTCCTAACACATGCAGCACGGCGACACGGGCCGGCGGCAGGGGAGACGTGTGTCACCGTACCTGCAGGGCGCGGTCCAGACTGCAGCACGGGACACGGGCCGGCGCAGGGGGAGACGTGTGTCTACAGTACGCGGCGCGTCAGGACTGCAGCACGGGACACGGACCGGGGCAGAGAGAGACGTGGTTCCATTCAGATACCGGCACCCGTCCACAGACTGTCAGCACAGGACACGGGCCGCGGCAGGGGAGACTGTGGTGTTCCACAGTACCGGCACGTCCTAGACTGCAGCAATGGGACCAGGGCGCGGGCAGGGGAGACGTGGGTGTCCAGTACGCGGCGCCGATCCTACACTGCAAGCACGGGACACGGGCCGGCGGCAGGGGAGACGGCGGTGTCCACTGCTCAGGCCGTTGCGCAGTCCCAGATCTGCAGCATGGGACCGGGCCGGCGGCAGGGGATGGCGCGAGTGTACGACGCTCAGTACGGCGTTTGTCCTACACTGCAGCACGGGAGCACGGGCCGCGGCAGGGGAAGACGTGGTGTCCACCATAGCCGGCGCCGTCCAGACTGCAGTACGGGACACGGGCCCGCGGCAGGGGAGACGTGGTGTTCCACCAGACCGGGCAACCGTCACAGACTGGCAAGCACGGGACCATGGCCGGGACGGCGGCAGGGAGACGTGGTGTCCACCAGTACCGGTGCCGTCCAGACTGGCAGCACGGGACAACGGACGGCGGCAGGGAGACGTGTGTCGCACAGTACCGGGCCGTCCCAGACGTGCAAGTACGGGACACCGGGACGGCGGCAGGGGAGACGTGGTGGTCCAGAGTACCGGCACCGTTCCAGACTGGCAGACACGGGACCGGGCCGGCGGCAGAGAGAGACCGTGGTGTCCACCCCGTAACCCGTGCCGTCAGCACTGCGCACGGGACACGGGCCGGCGGCAGGGAAGACGTGGTGTCCACCAGTAACGGCGCCGTCCGCAGACTGCAGCACGTGACACGGTTCAGCGCAAAGGGGAGAGTGTGTCGCACAATACCGGCGCCGTCTAACACTGCAGCCAACGGTGACACCGTGGCGGCGGCAGAGGGAGACGTGGTGTCAACCATTAACCTGGCGCCGTCCCAGACTGCAGCCAGGCAACGGGCCCGGGCAGGGGGACGTGGTGTCCACAGTACCGCGCCGCCGTCCAGACTGCAGCACAGGACACGGGCGTGCGGCAGGGCGACGTGGTGTTTTCCTGTACCGGCACGTCCCAGTAAATGTCGGTCATGAGCGCCGACCACGCCGGAGCGCGTCACACGTGCGAGATGGTCGATGGTCAGGACGCGCGGCCCGGCCGCGTTGGGATCGTTAGCCGCATAAGTCCCATCAGTGTTTGGCCTGTAGCGCGCCGGATAGGCCGCGGCCCACTCCGACGTCGAGGAAGCCGCTTGTTGCCAGTGGTAGCGGCCAGAGTCGGAAACCCCACCGGCTGGTCGATCGGGTAGACGGACGTCAGTGGTCTGAACGGGCGCGGCATGGCGGCGGCGGTGGCGGCCAGTGCACCGAGCAGATCACCAGGGCGGATCAGCAGCGAGGGGCGGCCGCTGCGTTTTGGGTTGTGCCGGCAGACGGACATGCTGCTGCTGCTGCTGTGAGGCATGACGGATTGTATGAGCGGCTGGCTTGTCCGACTCAGGTCCACAGCGCGACTGACTGCTGACCACATCTCGAGCACACTTCTCTATAAGCGGACAGAGCGCCGGCGCGGCGCGGCGGAGGTCGGCGTGGGTCTGTGGCTGCGCCGACCGGCCGCCCTCTGGAACGAGCGTGATGCATTCGGCGGATTAACTTGGCCTATAACGGTGACGTATTTAGTGTATGCGATTTGTTTCATTGACCAATCAGGGACGTTGTCACGGTTCTTGGCGAACTTACTTCATTTATGGCCTAACGTTTTGTTTACAAACCAGTAAGACAGCTTGCACGGCGAAGGAAGCGTGATCTTTAGAACCTGACCTGACCTGAGATGACCTCAAATCAAAACTTTTCCGAAGTGTGGGTAATTGATGCGCAAATAAGTGTACGAAATTTGGTAGCGCTGCGCGCCGTCGTTTTTCCGCTACTTCTGCAAAACCTGAGGGGGCGGAAATCCCCCTGCAGTGCGCGGGTTAACAAAATGGCAATAATTTTTCGGATTGTTTTCAATTTTAAAATATACCTCAGAGTGTCATTTAGCCGTGTGCAAAAATGGCGGATAGGTGTATTCTATAAATGCGATTATTTTCCGTTCAAACCAAAGCCCTCGCCATGGTGTTGGATCTTTGTTATCCTCCCCCTTTGGTTTTTCGCAAGTAGCGAGAAATCGGTGACGTGCAGTGCAACGAAATTTGGTAAAGATATTGATAATCAACTACCCTTATCTTGTGAAAGTTTTAACTTAAGGTCATGACAGGTCACGTAACCAGGTCACAAGGTCACGTCAAGTTACCTTGCCTTCACAAATGTTTGTGGCAGTGCAAAAGCAACAGTGTTTGTCTGAGAGCTTTGAAACTTGCAGGCTTTCATAAGAACATAAGTACCTACAATTATTTTATCTCAAATACTTTTTTGTATCAATGACATAAGGTCAGGTCAATTTCATGAACTCCCCAGTATAAGCAAATTTGAAATTCAAATGCTTCCTTTTCAGAAAATATGCATTAGATCAAACCATTTATTTCAGAGTCATGTTACTGTAGCTCATTATTGATGACTTAATGCAATTGTTGCTCTGTGACCTCTGCAAGGTCAGCTGAGGTCATCTCAGGTAGCCAGCACTTTTTGACAATAAAATCGATATAATATGGATAGAGACATACAAATGACACCGCTGAGCTTGTCTCGTCGAGTCGCATCGCCCCATGACCCGCGCCCTGGTGGTGGGCCTCTGAGACAACTTCGCCATGGTGGGGGAATGACCCTTTCTATCTCGAAAACTAAAAAGGATAGAAAGATGCGGAAATAAGCTTTCGAATGCTCTCAACATGTACATTCGAAGTAACGGTGATCATTTTTAGCTAAGGCCAATATTGAGGTCGCCAGAGGTCATCAAAGGTCAAGTTTTACAGTTTTTGGACTTCGCTTCGAACAAACCACGTATATCTCGCGAACTATGATAGCTAGGAACAATTAGCACAATAAACAATCGAAAAGCTCATAAAAAAATATAATCGACACTGGGTGACTGTCAAATTAAGCTCAGATCAAAAGTTAGGCTCCAGAAGGTCATCGAAGGTCAAAAAATGCAGTTTTGGGCAGAATTGTTCTTGTTCCTCTGAATGACTTTTATCTGAAAAATAAATAGCAGCAGGCTCGATTTGAACACCCATTATCCGTATTGTACTCCTATAATGGCCCTTTGAAACATACACTTGGTGACCTGTTAAGGTCAATTTCAAAATTTGATCTCTGGTCAAAGTCATTTGGTGACCCGGGTAGAAAATTTCGCATATGGTGCGTCGTGGCCAGACAGTGGTGTCATCCACTAGTCTCTATCTCTTTTTTATCAAACGTTATTAGAAAATCATTGCTGATGACCTCAGATGACCTCAGTTGACCTTGTATAGATGACTGAGCAGCAATTGCACCTTGTTCATCCAGAATGAGCTAAAATAGCATGATTCTAAAATAGTTAGCATGATCCAATGCATTTTTTCTTAAATGCATTGGATTTGTATATTTACATTTTTACATTTGTACATTTGTATATTTTCCCGTTCACTTATAATGTTGAAGTCAGAAAATTGACCTAACCTTAAGTCACCGATGAAAAATATGAGATACACTTATTGTAGGCACTAATGATCTGATGAATCTCTGCAAGTTTCAAATATTTCGGACAAACACTGTGGCCTTGGCACGATCACAAACATTTTGGAAGGCAGGGTCACTTGACGTAACCTGGTGACCTGACCTGAGATGACCTGAAGTCAAATTTTTGACAAATTGTGGGAATTTAATGTTTACATATCTGTACAAAACTTGGCGGCGCTGTGCGCCGTCTTTTTTCCGCTGTTCTAGAAAATCCTCGGGGAGGGGGGTCAAAATGACCCCCCAGGCGAGGGTTAACATAACTTAGATGGGTCACCAAAATGAGGAGTATGTGTCACAAAGTATAGTCATCAAAGGTCAGATTTTCCAAGTATAGGACTTTGCTCCAGAAATTCCCAAAATATATCGGTAACTATGATTTTTTTAAGTTCCCCATCCATTAAAAGGTAGGCAGGAGTGCCCATCCCTTTCCCATGTAACCCATTTACGTTAAATACAACAACTCTCAAACGTTATTGAGACAGAATCATTTTGGGTCACACCACTCCCTGATTTTTTGCAAACCCACCACCGTTTGTTAGTAGCCTTTTTCCCCCTGGAATCCCTGCGGACAGATAGCAAAGCTAGTAACGCCCGCAGGGGTCCAGGGACTTATATTATATGTAGACGCTAACCGATTTCCCCAAATAATATGTACAAATATATACTTACATTTGATCGGAACCGTAGTTGATTACATTTCCCACCTAGTTACATAGACCGGATAACGAAAAGCTAGACACTGATTTTAAAGGTACGCAAAAAAAACTTATATATAGTACAAAGACAAAATGAGGCAAATAAGGATTGTTGTAGGCGAGCTATGGCGTATTTGAGCATGATTAATATGAGTATGTGAAAAAATAACCTTCTGCTCATGTTTTATGTTAATTAAACTTAAAATCAATATCAAAAATTACATTGATATATTTCGACTTGCGCGTTTTCAAAATGAAACGGCGCAAGTCGAAATATATCAATGCAATTTTTGATACTGATTTTTTTAAGTGTAATTACATATAACATGAGCAGAAGGTTATTTTTCACATACGCAAATAAGGATGATCACTCATTTAAAACAGCAGATGGCTTTCCTACGTTTATTTAAATCATGATAGCTAGGGACAAACGGAAAAGCAACCAAAAGCTTGTGACGCATCACCATAGTTGCCCTCAAATTTAGGCTCAGGTTAATAGTTTAGACCCCAGAGGCCACCAAAGGTCATCAAGACATTTTTACCAAAAGGTATTTCATAAATAACTTAATATTTGTTAGAACTAGACATACAGTGGTAATTTTGATTTAATCTTGTTTGTCTCACCAATGCATTCGAACCATATTAATGATGCACTAGTAAGGTCAAGTTAAAAAATCTGACCTTTTGTTAGGGTCACGCTAGGTCACACAAGGTCAATCAAAATAACAAGTTTGAGAAACACGAAATATAAATATAAATTATTGTAATGTTCTTCAGTTCAAGTGGAGTCAAACGGTATATAGTTTGGTTAAGTTTAACATAACCACCACCTCCAGATTATGGAAAATTGTGCAGGGCACATATTAACACATCATTATAGATTTAGTGTCAATTTTCAGTCATCAACCTTTGTCAAGAGTGAGCACAGTAATCCGGTGAGGCATAAGTAGCGTGTCTTTGATAGCCTATTTTCTCTGATGCTCAGCAGTAAGCTGAATACACCTCTGTCTTTACACGAGAGCGGTTGTTTCTTTATGAGAGATGCCTCCCCCATCACACGACCTCTTTATATAGAGCGAGAGTTACCCTTCATCAAATTCTTGAGATTTAGGGTGTTACCCCTTTGTCGATTTGTCGTGGAATACCCAAGCTACCGCCGCGCCGGCCCTGCATAGTAGGCATGGTCGTCCTCAGGGGGAAAATGGAAAAAATCGGATTTCGAAAATTGCGAGGGTGGATTAGTATGTAGTGAGCAATTCTGAACAGCTTTTCTATTTTCGGTTTTTTTATTTTAATAATTCCTGACTACCTTAAATCCATTTTTCGGTAACACTTTCGGGCGGCCATTAATGCATGGAGTCAAGATTGGAGAAGAAGAAAAAATTAATGAATTTCGAAAATTATAAGAATGGATTTCGTGATAAAGTAAATGATTCCAAATACAACTTTTTCTATCTTACGGTTTTTTTAAATTGAATAAATCCTGACTCCTAAAATCCAATTTTCGGCAACATGTTCGGGCGGTAATAACCGACAGCGCCAAAAGTAGGCAACACACGGACATTGAAAACAACAATCATGTACTATTGCACGTACATTACACACTGGTGAGATAAAGCTGAATGCTCATGCCACGAACAAAATAAATAATCATGACATTTTGGTTTCTGAACTCGAATCATGATGCATAAACGAAAACCAACAGCCGGAACACGGGCTCGTCCTTACTCCCCGGTTTCAAACTAGAGGGACAAACAACTGAAATCTAGAAGCTATCAAAGTATGTTCTTAATCGCGCCAAGAGTGATTGCAAGTGGCTTAGGGCCTTAGTAGACTTTTATGGAGGCATGAGTTTGTAGGTAAATGCAAGTATTAGGCTGCACGTCCACATTTTGTCGGACAAGCTGCAACGGACGAGGGTTTAAATCCCTATGCACGCATAAAGAAGCGAAAATACGGTGAGTTTGGGATAAATTGTTACTTCTATTAAGGCTAAACCAAGTCCTTTTAACTGTTCTTGCCATAACGATTTTTCACGTCTAAGCGTAGCTTGTAATGTGTCAGATAAACCACGATACACGAACGACTATGGGACGGTATAAACAATAGGTAGCACCACTCTTGATTTGGGTGCAACGTTTTGCATTCAAGGGATAGTGTTCGGGTCGGATCTGGCGGTCAAGGAATGTACCAACTAAATGTATTGCATTTTCACCCTAAAAAACTGTTTTTGAAATCGGAACGAATCGCTTCAGCAAATAATGAATACTTAAGCAGGGTATTGCCACGGGGACCTGAGGCCCACGGTACGCCCCCCGTGGCCTCCCGAGGGACCGCATCCCCGTGTATGTTTTAAAAAGTTTTTGCATGCTTTTAATCCGAAACTAGTCCTGAGAAACCGCTCAACAGCAGGTCACATTATCTATACGTTTCGGGCCCTCTACAGCCAGAATTAAAATTCTCTATACGCCCGGTAAAGCCCTTCAGAGGCCCAGAGGGAGCCCTCTGGAGGTCAGATTGGTTGCCGTCAGGAGACCAGAGTGGGCCATCTGGAGGCCCACAGTTGTGGTCCTCCGGAAGCCACAGTAGGCCCCCGGAGATCAGAGCGGGCCCTTTAGGGTCCAAAGTTGACCCTACGGAGACAGGTGGGCTCTCTGGGATGGAGGCCAGAATAGAGTACCACGATGGAACCCTTTTTAGGCGAGAATGGGCGTTACTGGAGGCGAGAATGAGACCTCGAGAGGCGAGGTGGGCCAATGGAGGCTGACAAGGACCAGGCTTTGGGCCCTTTGACGCCTTAGTCGGCATTTTGAAGAGCCATGGTGGGTCTTTCTGGAGGCCAGAAGTTGACTCTGGAAGTCTGGGAGGCCAAACGTGGGGCTCTCTGAAGTCCGCCAAGTGGGCACTCTGAAAGTGCCACAGTCCGGCACCTGAAATGCTCAAAATTCAAAAGGTCCTCCTTAGGCAGGGTGGACCTCTGGAAGGTCACGTGGGTCCTTTGGAGTCAATTGGTCCTTTAGAGACCAGAGTGGGTCCTCGACAGAGGCCAGAAGGACATCTGAAGGTCATAATGAGTTCTCTGGAGCTTAGAGTAGGCCCTCTGGGCCCAATCTTACCAAGTGCCATGATCGCACCTAATTTTACCATCGCCGTAGTGCAAACTATTGGTGCCCCGACCTGAAAAACGTTTAAAACCCGGTATCAAACCTGGGCCATCCCGATCCTAGGTCTAGCGTCCTCCCGACTTAGTTATGTTGACACTCCTGAACGTATTGTTCAACAAGGGTACTAGCATTCAACAGTGTTTTTGACGAAATAAGACAGTGCAGTACAACAAAAGTAATACATGTTTTGATTTTTAATCTGATGAAAAGGTTTTGACTTTGACCCAAATCCCAAGATTTAAGTGATTTTGTCAGGTTAACGCACCAGGCGCAACGATGCCAGACAAGTTTCCCATGGAGTCGCATCGCAGTACGTCACTCGAGTCCCAGATGGTTCAACACGGCCCCCGGCGACCCTCTTCAAAACAAAAAGTAGCACTCAAAAATAGAAAATCTCACTAGATTTTTGACCACTATTTTTTTAAAGGGACTCAGATTCCCTGAAAATTCCCAAATTACGGCGGCCCCATGACCCGCCATAATATAAAGTTTGGTGAGTGTGGTGGGACCACAGAGGCCCCTCACACTCTAGGGGAGTTATAGCCCCTATAAACCATAGTATTGTAGCGTATAACTAACCTAATTTTCAAATAAAACACAGTCGTTAATTATACAATTGGTGGAATCTGAAACCTGGGCACAATTCCTGGCAGAAAGCTGTAGGCCGTACGCTCCGCACCGCCTGCCGCTGGGGCGTCGTCTCCGATTATTATCAAAAAATGTTTTTCCCTACAAGTAAAAATTGCCGTCCCCCAGTAACGGGGTACACGCGTTTCACAAATTAACAACATTATTATCTGGGAGCCTATGCATCTGCATATTCAGTGTGCCTGAAGCATGCATCAGATAAAAGGAAATTGGTCGTTACAGCGATTTTACCCCCATCATCGGAGCTTGCTGGTTCGGTTGACGGGAGCCGAGTGCGCTGGGACCAAACATGTTTTCTGATAAGTGGGAGGTGGTTAAGGTAGTCAAGGATCCATTTGATGAGCCGAAAAACCCGAAAAACGAGAGTTTAATCAGAATTGCTTACTACATTCCGATCCACCCTCGCAATTTTCAAAATCGAAAATATTTTTTTTTACGACCATAAAAAAATATAGTCGATTTACTGGAAACGCTGATTTCGAGCTCGAACCACTCTGGCGATAACATAACATTTATATTCGACATTTCGAGTAATTTGGTCCAGTTGCAGTATATTGCTACACAAATAAAATAACGCAGCCCCCCAACCCCACTCAACCCCAAATAGCTATTAGTCACCTGTAAGTCTGTAAGGCCGTTTCTGACCACAGTGCGCCGGCCCGATGGCACCACCGCGCTGCGACACTCACCCGACGGCCAGCCGACGTTTGTTCTCGCTTCGATGGACTGCATGGCAGCGGACAGTGGCCGAGAGTAATGCACTGTGGCAGTGTAGTTGTTATCACTGAGTTGTGGAGCTGTGGGGGATCAGGCGGCTGCGATATGCTCGTTTCAGAGGGCGGCTGGTCGGCGCCAGCCACAGACCCACGCTGAGCTGCCGCTGCCCCGTGCTGGCGCTCTGTCCGGTATAAGAACGTGTGTCGAGATGTGGTCAGCAGTCAGTCGGCGCTGTGAACCTGAGTCGGACAGCCAGCGCTGCCCGCCGTCCGTCAGTACCCACAGCAGCAGCAGCAGCAGCATGTCCACCTGCCGGCCACAGACCCACGCAGCGGCCGCCCTCCTGCTGACCGCCCTGGATGAGTCTGCTCGGTGATGCCGCCGCCGCGCCAGGCCGGCCGTCAGACACTTGAGCGTCGTCTAAAGCCGATCGACCAGCCGGTGGGGTGGCCGACTCTGGCCGCATACCACTGGCCAACAAGCGCTTCCTCGACTTCGGAGTGCGGCCGTGGCCTAATCCCGGCCGCGCTACAGGCCAACACTGATGGACTCGTATGCGGCTAACCGAATCCAACGGGCCGGGCCGGCGGCGCTGACCATCCGACCATCTCCGACGTGTGACGCGCCTCCGCTGGTCGGCCTAGTGACAGGATATCTGGGACGGCGCCGGTACTGGTGGACATCTCGTGTCCTGTGCTGTTGTGTATAACATAACATTTATATTCGACATTTCGAATATAAATTTTATCCGCGCAATATTTGTCTGAATAAAAGTATTTTATGACGAAGAAACCTCAGCCGATTTGCGTTGTTTGTTTTGGTAATTGTGGTTTATTAATACGAATCTGTACAATTTGTGCGGCGTGCACGTGCGTCTCTGCCAGAAAAAATGACCAACTGAGTAGTGAGCATTGCGTTATAGGCTGCGAATGAACGGTAGGCGTATTACCTCGATCGGTCCACGTAGAGAACGAAACTTAATACGATTCCAACCAAGGTTCTTATCAGTCTTGTGCCTGGATAAGAAGTTGGATCTGGCATCTGCGATCCAAGTGAAGCCCTCGGGGCATAAGTGCATGCATATCTTGGATACCAGTGGATCCCTCTGCATAAAATGTATGAAGATCCGGGATCCTCCTGGATCCCTTGGTGGCGTAATTGTAGATCCCATGGTATGCAGTGGCGGATCTAGGTTTCGAGTTTGAGGAGGAAATTGCACCATGTTTCGTCGTCGAAGCGCTTCTTGAGCGGGGGGGAGGTCAGGTCGTCAGCAGAATCCTATTTTACCTAGTATATAATTTGTTTGCTCAGTGGGACATGACCACCATAACCCTATCTCCTTTGCTATGTCTCTGGACCCAAGAATGTAGGATCGTCACAAAAAGTGGGGAGCAGGGAAACTTTTATATCGTCCAGGTCTCGACTTTGATCTCGACCTCCCTTTTTGGAAACCTCATGAAAGTTAAACAAACTTATATCATTTTGAAACAAAACAACCTTTCAATTAGTTTTTATTTCAAAAATCAAAATGGATAAATTTCCAGAATGCCATCTGAAAGAACATTCAATTTTCTACCGATGTCTATTTTTGTTAATACTTATTTTGTTACAGCCTTCAACCATTTTTATCACCAAGCAAAACAACATATTTTTAGCAACAAAATTGGCCGAGAAGTGATGGGATTAGCCCCTCCCCGGGATCCTGCTGTTCCTACGCCTGTGCTCTGACATTCCTTTTTTGAAACCTCATGAAAGTTTTAAAAAATTATATCATTTTGAAACAAAACAACTTTTTAGTTAATTTGATTTCAAAAATCAAAATTAATCAATTTCGAGAATGCCATCTGAAAGAACATTCAATTTTCTACCGATATCTATTTTCACTTATACTTACTTTGCTACAACAAACAACTCTCTACGAGTGATTAATCATGCAAAGGTTTTGGGTCAAAACGGCTGTACATGTCCCCCTTAAGACGGTCCTGGACCCCCTCCTAATACAGTTTTTCAAGCACACCATTCTATGCGCAATGAAATGTTTGCAAAGGTCAACAAGTTTAATGATTCTAGGTTGAATGTTTAATGAACTGTACACGAAAAAACCTCAGGGGGCCAATTCGGCCCCCGACAGTTATAAGGTCATTTTAGGTCAAAATGTTAAATTCATCAATATGAATATACAAGGCATGTTGATAGAACATTTTTTTCCCAGAAATACAGCAATGTAATTTATTTGTATGTATCTGGTCCTTAAAAGCCACAAAAACGTAATTTCACGAAATGACGTCATAGTTACTTATACTTAATAAAGGAACCATTAGGGCAGTCAGAAGCAAAGGTAATACTTCATATTTGGTTGGGGCATCGTCCATACTGATTTATCTTACGCAATACGCATGTTCCTTTTTTCATATATTTACATTTTTTTAGGGGTCAAAAAAACAAAATGTTGAAACTCCGAGATCGTCATTTTAAACCCGCGGCAATGCAGGGGGTTCGCGCCGACACGAATGCAGGGGGGTTGATTTTCCGCCCCCCGTGAGATCTCCAAAACTCTAATCGTAGCGACAAGCAGAAACGGCATTTAGATTACAGCTCTAGGCAATCTCTACGAAAGTGTTTCAGTGTTTTCTTGATCAGGTCACAAATTGAGGTCCGCAGTGGTCACCAAGGCAGTTTTCCGGTTTTTAGGACCTCTTTAGGACTCTTTTTCAGAAACCCAATTATCTCGAAACTATATAGCTAGGAGCAAACAATTAGAGAGACAACATCGATAGCCATTGAAAATTTGCAATCGCATTATATGTCCTGCAAATTGATCTCAGATCACTAGTTTAGGGCTCCAGAAGGTCATGAAAGGTCAAACATACTGTTTTTAATCAAAACAGTTTTTTGTGAATAGACAATGTCACTAAGAAAGATAGGGTAACATATTTGAGCCCATCGTGTTTGTCTCATTTGATGCGCTTTGAAACATATATACGATGAACCTGGTAAGGTCACTCCAAAATTGACCTAAGGTCAAGGTCATTTGGTGACAGGTAGGTCATGTTGCCAAATATGGGGCAACGGCGGCCAGACTAGACGAAACTTGGTGTCAACTAATCGTCTCTATCTCTTTTCTAGTCAAGAGTTTATTAGCAAATCATTGCTTGATCGACCTCAGATGACCTTGTAGAGATCACTACCAACAATTGCCCTTGCAATCATTTAGAATGAGGCCTAAAATAATATTATTCTGAAAGAAATTGCTTGATCCAATGCATATTTTATGAAAGGGAAACTTTTGTTTATTTCCCCCATTCACTGTTATAATGGGGAGTCAGAAAGTTGGACTGACCTTTGGGTTCACGCGATACGAAAAATCTGAGATTAAACGCAATTGTAGGTACTGATATTTCCTTATGAAATCCTGCCAAGTTTCAAAACTTTCGAAAAAAAGACATGTGGCTTTGGGCACGAACGCAAACATTTTTGAAGGTGAGGTCACTTGGACATGGACTTGTGACGCTGACCTGAGATGAACCTCAGTAAAAACTTTTAACAAAGTGTGGTAATTGTGCCCAAGAGGTGTACGAAATTTGGGCATGGCTGCGCGCCGGCCGTTTTTCCGCCTATCTGAAAAACCTGAGGGGGGGCGGAAATCAACGCCTGCAGTGCGCGACCATGTCATTTTCTCTCTTTTTAACTTTTTTGTAACACCTTTGCCTCATTATTTGATTTACTACGATTTTGCAAACATGTATCGTTTTTCTACTAAAAATTGCATGACATGACGTCATTAAAAAGTAATTATAGCTTAAAGTACTGCATCCTTTTACAGAACGTTCGTGAGAAGGCGTAACATTGATGCAGCATAAGGTGCGAAAACTTTGGCGTCTCTATCTGTCGTCGGTTTTAGGTTGTTGAGAAGCCGGGAGGTGGTAAAATTTACCCTCCCCCAGCACCGCGCAGGTTAATTAATTAACCCTTGCCTGGTGGGCGGTCATTTTGACCCCCCCCCTGAGGTTTTTCCCGGAATAGCGGGAAAACGGCGGCGCGCAGCGCGCCAAATTTTGGCATAGCTTATTTGAACATCAAATTTGCCCACAGCGTGACAAAAAAATTTCTTCAAGGTCAACCGAGTCGTCCATAAGGTCACATTAAGTACGCTTGCCTTCTAAAAATGTTTGTGATCCGTGCCAAAGTCCACAGTTTCTGCCGAAAGATTTTGAAACTTGCAGGAATTTCATAAGATTTATAAATACCTACAACTTGTTCATCTGGATTTTTTGTATTGGTGCCACCTAAAGGTCAGGTCAATTTCTGACCTCCCCATTATAAGTCGAATGGGAAAAAGAAACAAATGCTTCCATATTCAGAAAGCATACGACTGATTCCAGCTAATTCTGGTTCAGAATCATTGTTTTTTTTGGCTCGTTCTGGATGATCAAGGTGCAGTGCTGCTCATTGATCTCTACAAGGTCATTTGAGGTCATCCTGAGGTCATCAGCAATATTTGCTATATACTTTTGCATAGAAAATGCGATAGAGACGATCGGTTGACACACTGTGGGTTTTTCTCGTCTGGCGCAATCGACCATATGCAACATGACCTACCCAGGTACCAAATGACCTTTGAACCTGAGGTCAATAATTTGAACAACTTGACTTGAAAGTACCATGTATATTTTAAAAGCGCCTTGTCGAGAGAAACGATGGTGTTAAAAGTCTTGCACTCTATCAATAATATATAAAAGTTGTTAAGGAAACTAAAATCTACCAAAAACTGCATTTTTGACCTTCGATGACCTCTGGAGCCTAAACTATTGATCCGAGCTCAATTTCGAGAACAGCCAATGTGATTTCAAATTTAATTAGCTTTCGATTTTTTTTTCTTAGCTATCATAGTTAACGAGATATACGGGGTTGTTCGAAGCGAAGTCAAAAACTTGAAATTTGACCTTTGATGACCTCTGGTGACCTCAATATTGACCTTAGCTAAAAATGGTCTCTGTAACTTCCAATGTTCACTTTTAGAGCTTTCAAACGTTTTTTTTCCGCGTCTTTCTATCTCTTTTCGTTTTCGAGTTAGACGAGGGGGTCATTTTGACCCCCCCCCCTCCCCACCATGGCGAAGTTGTCTCGGAGGCCCACCCGGGCGCGGGTTAAGGAGACCATTCTTGAATGTTGCGCACACCGTATGATTACGGAACGTCACCACGCCCGGTAAGTTTTAGACGTTATGGAAATTATCATGCTTCAATACTTCCCCAACGTAGATGTTCATTGTTCATATCAGACGATATAGGTAAGCATGTATTATATACTATGATATATTAGACGATAGATATTAGGTAAGGCTGTATTTGCTATGATAGGTTGACAAACATCCACTACAATACAGCTAGTGACGGCCAGACTGTGCGGGCACTATCAACACAATCACAGTCTTGCAGTCTTAAGTCAGACGATTGCAGTGCAATGACTGCTGACTGCTGAGCTTGATCAACAGGTTGAACACTTTGTCCATGCTTTGCAACTCTGATACACATTACTGGCATTTAAAACTGCAGTGCATGCAAATTAACTGGCAAAAAACATTTCGCCACATCTATGGCAAAGTTCCTAAAGTCCTCACTCATGATATGGACATCTTAAGCATTCAGTTTGTAAAACATTCACTTTATGTCACTCAATTTATAAAAAGCAGTTAACACTTCTACACAACGGTCAAAGTAGGTCTCTACCATTGAACTGCTGCCGACTTGAAGTGCCAATTAGCTATGTGTACCGTAAGTGACCCCAGCGAAACCCCGGCTACTTTAGGTGTACTCAGATGCCCAACGTCGACCTCGGGCGACCTCAGGTGACCTCAGCTGACCTCAGCTGACCTCAGCTGACCTCAGCTGACCTCAGCTGACCTCAGCTGACCTCAGATGATCTCAACTGACCTCAGCTGACCTCAAGTACCTTCAGGTCACCTCAAGTCACCCCGTGCCCCGCCACTTCTCTGGAGCCTTCTCAGGAGGCCGGTCCGGGGAAGATGATGGCCCCTCCCGGCCGACGCCGTAACCCGGAAGGGGCGGGACGTGCTGCAGTCACTCTGCGGCTCAGAGACGCAGGAGCCCCTGTCCGCTGCTGCGACCGAACGCTGGGACTGAGGCGGCTGAACTGCTGCTGCTGCTGCTGCTGCCTGCTGCTGCTGCTAGAGGTCGAGTGAAGGACTGCTGTGACTGCTGCTGCTGCTGCTGCTGTGTCTGCAGGAAGTTGACCAGCTGCTGCTGCTGCTGACCGCTGGGCTGCCGGTCGGGCGGCAGCGCCTGCTGAATGCCGGACAGGTACTGCAGCAGGGTGCTGTGGTAGCCGCCCGGGTGTCCAGCCGAGGACGTCTGAGGCCGGCACCGGCCGGGCGGCACCAGCACTAACATCAGCACCAGCACCAGCGCCACCGATGCCAGCCGACGCCGACTCACCAGTCCTCCAGTCAGCCACAACATGGTGCCTCTGAACAGACAGACACACATAGATGGGTGTGTCAGCCGTGTGCGACAGCGTTTAGGACAGCCATGCAGACGGATGCGTCATACAGACATACAGACGGATGAAACAGACAGACAAACACACATACGGTGAGTTAGACAGACACACATACAGGTGATTCACACAGACACATACGGATGAGTCAGACAGACAGACATACAGACGGATGAGTCAGATGTAACCTGTTCAGGATCTGCATATAACGCAGGGATGCAGATGAGAAGGCAGCACAAAATATATGCGAATATTCAACTAAAGGGTCTCAACATATTAATTTTAACGTAAGAAACGTGTCACTGTCGGAAGTCGCGACCGCGTCAAAAAGGGCAACTAGGTAAGCTGTCCTACGACGAAAGAATATAGTTGCTCCAGTCATAGAACATCCTTAACTTCGACTTAAGGACGGTTTTCAAATCTCAGCATATCAACAAACTTATTCATGGGTTTCAGAGTAGCCCAGAAATCAGACGATTAGTTGCGTATGTTTTGTAAAATTGTATCACCCAGAACTCATACAACGAGGCCCAACGAGGCCAGAACGAGGCCAACGAGGCCCAGAACTCATAGATTTGTCTTGTAGCACCTGCATGCGACCCACACCATGCGGCCGTTACCAAAGAAGCAGTGCTTCAGCTTAACATCAGATGGCGTTCGGCAGTGTCATCTCTCGCTCGTCATGTCTATTGTTATTTTTCGCCGTTTATTTTGTTTATCATGCGGATGCCCAGCGACTTTTCATGCATTTGTGACGTATCACACTGCTCGTGCATCACATTTAGTTTCTTTCATTGTCATTTACTCGTCATCGTTATCACTCTGTTTTCTCTCCGACTACCTTCGTTCTGTACACTCATTTATAATATGTGTTTTGCTTCAAATATACGATCACCTTACATCCAACAACTCTGCCTCTCTCCTGTTCCTCTACAATCGTAAGGCAAATAAATGCACATCCCATTTGGGCATACCTACAATAAACTATTAATTGTCCCTGCCATGGCCAAAAAACATAGCTCCAGTGCAGATGATAACCGCATGTCAGATATATTGAACTCATTTATTCGGAGAACAACTTCTTTAGAAGACAAATATACGCTACCGCTGTGTTTCTAAGACAAAACTATTATAAAAGATGTTTTTATTTACATTAATAAATTCTAAATTTTGACCTTGTGAACTGACCTTGACCTTTTAGGGTGTCGGGTTGTGAAAGTAACTGCTACTATCGAATTGTACGTGTGAAAAAACTCGTTTAAAATGTGTTCGCATGACCTTCGTAGAGCTTCTTGACAACAGTGACTTTTGTTGACCTGATTCTTGACCTTGACCTTTGCTTACAATTTCAATTTTGTTTATTACGGGAGTACATCATACCTTTGAGAGGCATCTTGTGCGAATTAAAAATCACAAATCCAGGCTTAGGATGGAAGTTGGAAGTGGGAGCCAGGCGCATGAAACCAGCTGCGCGCCGCCCCTCTGCACCAACAAGCCTTGTGTTTCTGCTAGGTGACGTTAACTTCAACGCCCTGGACGCTGACCGCCCCCAGCACCGCGCCGTTACATGGGTATCATCACCGAATTAAACATGTCCAAGCTGGTGAAACCGAGCCCACCCACCTACTTGCCAATACCATCAGCACTGGACCATTGTCATCACGTACCAGTCAGAATCCGGCTCCAGGGACGTCAATCATCCTGAGCGAGACATCAGTGATCACAGCCAGTTTCGTCACTGCGCGCCTTCGCAGAGTGCGCCGACCTCCTCAGTGGCGCTTCCTCCGGCCTAGGAGGAGAGACCGGACTGGGGACGCCATCTTGCTTGGAGCTGTCATGTCGGACTGGACCCCAAGTAGATGGCGCCGACGACGTGGACGAGTGCGTTCGTGTTCATGGGCCAGTGGAGTGCGGTGGATGGACCGCCACTGTCCGACCAGGAGGGTGCGCGTCCACCAAAGCCGGACTGCCCCTGGCTCGTTGGAACAATGCTTCACTTCGAGACTCTCATGTCTGAGCGCGAAGTGCTCGGAACACGTGGCGCTTTGCTTAACGCACGCCCGGAGGCATAAACTGAATTTTGTCCGACTCCGTGCAACCATTGAAAGAGCCGCCTTAATCGCCGGAGGCGCGACTTCCGTTTGCAAACGAGATGACGTCGGGCGGGCAGCCGCGCTTCTGGCACACTTAGAGAAGTCGCCAGCCCGTTCTTCAGCTGGAGGCCGCATCAGCGGCGACCCCCAGAGGAGGCTGAGGCGATAGCCGACGAGCTCAATCTCCACTTCGCTGCCGTCCGTGCGTCCCACGCATCGCCGGTGACCTGAGTGACCCAGTCAGCCGCCGGGCCGCAACAACCGCGGCCTCCCACCTTACTGGCGCGGGCCGGCTTTCCAACTGTCAGCCCGCCAAACGTTACCTGAACTGTCCCGCTGCATCGGCGCGCATGAGTCTAGTCACGAGCGGTGGGTTTTTAGAAGGTTTTCCTTCTTTTAGCGATACGCAATGTTTTCCCGCCCCCTCCCATGTGATCGGACCTCATCTCTTACATTGTCTAATTTATATCTTAGGACCCAAGTCTTTCCAGACAGTTGGAAGGTGGCATGCGTCGTGCCCAATTCCAAGGCGGGTGACCCTACGATTATTTCCTTGCAACAACAGGACCTTATCACTATTGAGCGCGTCCTCGGTCAAAGATTGGTTAGAGAAGGTTGTGTGCTCCCAACTCACGCATTACCTAACCACTTGAACTGTCTGCTTAGCCCATCGCAGTTTTGCCTATAGGTCTCCGTTCACTGTACAGAGGACGCCGTGCTCGCTGCTGTCGAACGGCCCTGACTAACAATACCGATAACGGCCTGTATATCGTCGGGTTTAACGACGGTAGATTGTCAAAAAGCGTTCACGACCGTCGATCCACGACGTTCCTCCTCACCAAAGCTCTCGTGTGTATGGGTGCTGGACGTGGCCTGGATTCAGAGCTACTGAGCGACCGGCAAGCAGGTGGTTCGGGGGGACGCTTGAACCTGCCGATGGCGTGCTCGGTGTGCCCCAGGGCTCATCATCGGGCCGATCCTATCATTATGTTCACCTCAACGATCTTCCGGCCATCTCGACAAATGGCCACCTTTTATCTCCTACGCTGACGATTCACAATGTCATCTCGACTGCGCGGACCGCGGCTGACAGGCCTAGTTCTTACCGATCTTAAACTGCGCCTGGAGCTCACATCTGTATGAGCTCAGTCCCTGGTTCTGTTGCTAACTCTTTGAAATTAACGAAAATAAAACCGCTTCATCCTTGTTGGGCTCAAAACAAAATTTTAAGAAATCTGCTGAGCTTTCACTTTAAGCATCAATGGGTCTGAAGTGATCTGCTTCTGCCAGCACCAAGTCCTTCGGTGGTCGTCATGGACCCTTGCCCTGTCATGGGCGCTCATGTCACGAATGTTGTTTAAAAATTGAACGCAGGCATTTCTCATCTCTTTGCTACGTATTCGGCATTTATTTCCACCAGTGAAGCTGCTTAAAAGTAATCATTTCAGGCCCTATCTGTTCTCACATCATCTTACTGGTCTCTGCGTGTGGGTGGCCAGCTAGGAGCCAAGCTCTACAAAATTCAAAACTCCATTAACTTCCTGCGAGAATTGTCACAGGATCCAAAAACATCAGCATTACCCCCGGCTCTAAATTTATCTTAGGATGTGCCTAGGATCGAGACCCTGTTGTCACAACGCGACGCCACAAAGTGCATAAGTTTACTGCGTTGTGGACGGCATGCCGTTCCGAAGCTGGCGCGCTATGTATTTGTGGACCCGCTCCGCTGTTTGTCTGGACCGCCGCACTCGCGCATCAGAGCAGGCATTCTCCACCTACCTAAGTGCAGGCTAAGCCGGCTACGCAGAATGCATTCTCACTTATCGTGCTGCTGTGGCCTGAATAGCCTGTCCTTCGTCACCCGTGCCGTGCAGGCCGTGGGCGCTTTTTTTAAGGTCCGCATTACCGACCTAGCTATAATGTGTAGATGCGTCATAATTATTCCCGTATTATTACCGTTTGCACATTTTAGCTTCTACTATTAGCCGTTTTTAGGATGGATTATTTTGCGCGAGATGTTTTGAGGCATTTTAAGGTGTTTTAGGGTGTTTTAGTAGTTGCCACTTCCACGATGGACTAACTTGAAGAATAAAAAAAATGTGTTAACCCTCGCCCGACGGGATCGTAGGACGAGGGTCAAAACATTTCTCGCAAATTGGTCCATCGTGAAGACGGCTACAGCTGAAACATTTTACAACCTTTTTAAAAAGTTTTAAAGCATTTCGCGCGAAATGAGCCATCGTGAAAACGTCTACTGTCTAGTGTCCTCATCATATGTTCAGTTCTCTATAGCATTATCTACTGCTGTGTGTGGGTGTGTTAGGATAGATACCGTTACTGCTTGTAATGTACAATGTACTGAAACCGTAAGAACTTGTAATGTACTCAAACCGTAAGAGCCACAAATCGTGGATGTTGAATATACTGATTGAATTGATTGATTGAAAGTATGGTCCAACACTAAAATTATCTCTATTTTGCCTTTAACTCGTAAGTGACATGGAATTTGCATTGTCTTAAATAATAATTTCAAGTATGCATTATATTCGACTCCTTGAGAAGCTTTCAAAATCTGCCTTGGTGTGTCTCCGCTGAAGATTTATTGTTTCTGAAGATACGAGGGTAATTTTACCCCTCCCCAGCGAGGCACGATTGGCTGCAGAGACCCCAGCAGGACGGTGGGGCGCGGTTTAAAACTAATGTTTGCATAGGTGATTGTTGACGACCCAGCTAACATTTGTTCTCAGTGATCCCTACAAGGTCATCTGAGGTCACCTTTTTGCCATTTTGTTATTGAATAAAGTTAGAGACGTGAGATCGACATCACGGTGTATATCAAGTGGAAATGCTCTGATATATACAGTATATATGTTATGACATTGACCAGCTTCGGGCACCATATCACCTTGATTGACCTTGACCCTTATACCATGGGAAGTTTGCTGATTTAGCCTGAATAAATGCGAAAATTTACATTGCAGAATGTTGTCGATTGAACCTGGCTGTATCATGTAAAATTGTATGATTTTTTTTTATTCCAATCATCTTTGGACTTTGTTGTATGCAGTTCATACTTGCTTTATAATTTGCCCTGGAAATGAGGAAAATGAAACGAAGCCGATTTCTGCTTATTTCAATATAGAAAAAACAACCTTCGGTTAAAAGTGTTGGACATCAAAATCGGTTAAACCATATGGCTGCAATGACCTTTTAAAAAACATCAAAAATATTTGTATTCCCCGACTCCAGGGTTGGAATTAGTACCGCCTTCGGGTCCGGTGTTTTGCTCTCTTCAGTGAGTTATCACTGTTTCGGTCATAGCCTTTCGGGTTCAGGTCACGCTTTTCGGGTTCCGTGTAAACAGGCGAGGTACAAACTTTGTGCACAAACGAGTTATATTCTGGACTCCAGAATTGTTATACCTATTCTGGACTACAGAATATAAGTGGGTATATTTATTAGAGTACGTGCGTACTGGTTACTTTGATTTATGTATTATAATTCATAATCTAGGCATATTCTGGTGTCCACAATATAACTCATTGTGCGTGAAGTTTGCACTTTCACTCATGGAGAATGCAGCGGCATCATGACCCGGGCATTAGCTGGACCCGGAAGGCTGAGGTCGAAGCGGGGTAACTCACTGAAGAGAGCAAAATACCGGACCAAAAGGCGGCCAGAGTTCCAACGCTGCCTGCCCGCTCCCATTTGTTAGCAGAAAAAAATAAGGGTCCAAAAAGAAAGATCATGACATGACGAATCGCATGGTGTGAATCGAATGACGAATCGAATGGTCCCATCGAAATCGGCCGAGTGGTTCTTGAAATATTTGGAGGGCAGAATCTGCCCCCCGCAGGTTAATGTAATTATGGCCACCCGCAGGGAGTTTGAACATGCCAGTGAGGAATAGAGTTTTGGGAATGGTGTTTCGGGAATGCCAGTGAGGGGCATAAGCGTTTTTCTCAAGATACAAAAATCACAAATGGAAGCCGCAAAGGTCAAGAATCAATTAATTCCTGCTATAATTTAAAATGACCCATGGGTGCCATGGTGAAATCTTAAATTTGACCTTAGTCAGTAACAACGCATACGGTTCGAAGCGGCAAGCGCATTCATGGGGAAATAAGATTACAGGACAATTATACTTGCTTTGATAAAAAAGATAAAATATTTTCGTCAAAAACAGCCTTATGTCTTTTGATGACCTCTGCGGCTATTGCTGTGTGAGTGAGAGTGAGAGATATTTCTGTATTGACAGACTCTAGGTCCATTGGGGGAACACACACACACACACACACACACACACACACACACACACACACACACACACAACACACACACACACACAACACACAAGATTACTAGCAGTTTCAACATCAACAGCCATATAACGCCTTAGACCCAACTTTTCTGATCGAGGAAGTGCAGGCCAGGTCGCTATAAAACAATGTATGATATTATATGATTGTCAGATTTCGTCATACGTGACCAAAGTTCCACCACAGATTTTGCGGTAGCGCATACAAACCGGGGATGCGCTCTTGCACGAAACATATTGGAGGCACTGCAAAACTATCGTACGAAGACATTTTCTAAGCAGCGTTGTTAAAGCACACTTGAATTTCGAATTAAATCAGACATTATGAAACGAATGCCATTAGATGCACGCAAAATTACGCTTGAGCAATAGGTACTGTACAAGTATCTCTTCACCGAGTTACGTGCACATAGCAATTTGCGGCTGAGTGAGTTGGCCCTGCAACCATAATCTCGGATATTGTGACGAATTTCCAAATCATCGGCTCTGGTATTTGCATTGGAAATTTGATAACCAAGATATTTGAAATCATCGACAAAATTTAGCACATAACCACAAAGTGTGATCGGAGGAAGAATCATGTTTCGAAAGTTCCTAGGGAGCATGACCATGCAAACGGTTCTTTTTAAAATTTAAACAGCAATGTCATGATTCTTTTTGGCGTAATCTGCACAAATATTCACCATTTTTTGCACAAATGGATATTCGGGAGAAAGGACCATATTCGTCCGGCATAATACAGAGTGATTTACGCTACCCTTGATAGTGACATCCAAAACCGACTCTGGCGAGAAGAGATAATCCATCAGTCATACACATTAAACAAAATGGAGATAGGATGCCACCCTGATCTAACGCTATTGGAGACAAAAACTCCTTCCGAAAGGGCGTACCCCACATAACATTGAAATTGTTGTGACTCATACAAGAACTAAGCAAATTTTTACCAAAATATGTGTCCATGCCCCTATTAAGCAGGCTTGTCAAATAGTTCAAGATTGACCCGGTCGAAACGCCTTACGTTGCGTCGAGAAGCATAAGATAGACCGGACTGCTATTAGCGCAAATAATAATCTGTTATTCTTTTAAGCGCATAGATGCCAATCAGGATGGATTCTCTTTGAAACCCCAAAACTGATGATGACCAGTCATTAGATTTGCAGAACGCGTTTCAAAATGATTCTTTTCTAATATTTTGGAGCTGACACTTGCCACGGCAATTGGTCGGTATATTACTTTATTCAGTTATTGCCAGTTTTGTCTTTTACAATAGGTGTCATACAACCATGCAAACATGAATGGGTACATACTATGCATTAGCCATCATGGAAACATAAAGACAAATGCGTGCACAGGAACACCTGAAATTAAATGCTCAGCAACTGAGTCTACGTTACCACAGATAGAAGCGACCCGAGGCAATTCAACAATAGACTGGTAACTTCGGGGACAGAAAAACATTCGAATTCATGGCTTACTGTTGACAATTGCTGCATAAAAAATTCTTTGCATTCCGTATTTCTCACACTATTCAAAATTCCTGCGAAATGATCCCTCCACATATTAGCAATATTTTCCTCACCCGAGATGCCGTTAACCGATGGAGCGAGAGGAGGGCTACTATTCAGCTTTTTCACCTCTTTCCAGAATGCAGCCATACTGTAAGAATTTTGAACAAGTTTGTCCGCCAGAGATTTAGCTCTCAATTCCTTTTCATGGCGCAAGCACACCCGTAGTGCAATATTTAAACCATGACCGCGCATAGTGCCAGTGACGACTAAATATACCATCCCGGGGGCCCACAGCCCAAATGCAATAAACCACAAAGAAGTAATAACTGTCTGCCACAAATTCATCCAAGCCAGGAAAATTCCTCTGTTACCACCTTACATTTTTTGATATTGTCGCCTCAAGAGTCTCTTCTCAGGCATGCAATAATGTTTCGTAGTATGCATAATACCACTTACAATTTTCCAATGGCTTGGAGCAGACCGCCCAGTTCATTCAATTCATACGGATACCAACAATTTTTGGTCCAAACTACTTTTACAGCAGGGCGTATCCTGGAGGGTCGTCCTGGTCCCAATTGGAAGTCCAATCGACGACCCACCTCTCATCCACTCTTGCACCATAAGTATCTGTTAACTAGATCTGCAACCCTAAATTCCAATTTTATAAAATACGGAAAGTGATCAGAACTTTAAAACAGACATATCATGGCAAAACCATGATAACTTCAAGAAAACCTTATAGTCAGACGGCATATGGCCAGCTCATGACTCGTGCCCATGCCCATCGTTAACATGAGTCGGGAAATCCAGGAAAGATGCATGACAATCCGCAATGATAACGGGGAATCATTGCAAAAGACCTAAGCTTCTTTGCACCAAACTCAGTCGCTGTCACTATGTCCGCGTTTAAGAGATCCCCCAGCACCACACATTACGGCGAATCCAAAAGTCGTCAATTATGTTTTTTAGTTTCGCCAAGTAATATACATATCTGTCAAAATTCAGGTGTGTACTATACGGTAAATATACTCCAATGAAAAGCATTTTTGTGCCACCTAGGCTACATTCTGAACCTACAATGCGATCATCATCGTAAGTCATGGGCTTAACATGAGAAGCTAAAGCATTGCGCCACAGCACGGCTACTCCACCGAATGGTCTTCCCCTAATCAGGCTGGCCGACGGATCAATCGACGAAAGGCCGAAAGAAATAAAATCATTGTGAATATTATTAAGTGAAGCAAGTTCAGAAGGGAAAAAAGCCAGTGTTCCTGCAAGAAAACAACTGCACTGGCTTTTCACACAACTGTGGAATTCCCCAGGCATTACGTTTAATGACTGGCAGTTTGTAATGTACTAATTTGGCAGCAGATTAATATAAGAGGTAAACATTCGAAAGTTACATTAGCGAAGCGACTATGAGTTTATATCAGACTCACGCGTAGTAGAGAGGCCTCGAGCACACGGATCCCCACACTCCGCCGTTTCTGAAAGTAGCGCGGGACACCGAAAATCTGAAATTATGAAAATTCTGTGAAAGACATTTTAAGACAAAAATCACTGTTGCAAAAGTTTGATTGTGATCAAGAATGGGATAAGTATACTAAAACTTTCATTACTAAACTATTTCAAAACATCTTAAGATTTTCTTTTAAAACATTCGCCGCAAATATAATCATCTGTGGAAACGGTTTATTATGTAAAATGCGAATCCAGACTTGGAAACAGCCGTCACCAAATTGTCTACGTTACGAAAGAAACGGTCAGAAGCCAAAAAGTAATCTGAGTTAATCGAAGATCATGACCTCGTTTGAACACTAGAAAGGTCATCCCCGAGGTCACAATCTAAGCGGGGAAGCCACACTGTCACCTGAAAATAGCTATGCATATGCTCCTGAACAACAAACACTCGAAAACTGCACATGGAACAAGGATCGATACTATGGGACGCCAGTTGCACTTGACATTTCCTTGAGAAACAGGTCATAGGTCACGGGTGATGCAAGTTTAAAGTTCTAACTTTTCAGAGTACCTATGTGTCAAATTGTTCAAAATTAGGTAACGGAAAGTGTCATAGTGATCAGTTGATGACTACGTGTCATCGTGATCAGTTGATCACTCGGTTCTTGAAAAACCGAGGGTAGTGGCACCCATCTCCCTACCCGGGCGATTAAGCCGCATCGTATACCTGTGCTGAGCGACATTCGGTCACCTTAAGCCGCGTCGTTACTGCTAGTGGTTGTCTATCAGTAAACCGAAATTTGTAGCCCAAAAATCGTATAATGTGACAGATATTTGGTAGATCGGCTGCGTCAGCTTATACACCTTTTTAACCACTTTTGGTCAGCCCAAATCATAAATAATTCACTTTTTCGTCACGTTTTTACGCATATTATTAATATCCTGCAATTTGATGCTTAATTTGCTCAAAATTCAATTAATTAGTATAAACTACTTAAATAGAACTATCATTATTATATCAAGATAGCAGATATTTGCTCTCAACAAGGAAAGTGATGAGGTTCATTAAAAGTAAGTCATTACCGTTTTCACGATGGATTATTTTGCGCTAAATGTTTTAAAACATCTTAAAATGTTTTAAAACATTTCGCGCAAAATAATCCATCGTGAAAACGGCTACTAATACCTACCGCACGGTACTGGGCGCCATCCTCTCTGCGCCCAGCCAGCCGAGGGAGGCGTCTAAACCAGCCCCCTTCCTCTGCAGGCCCTTTTCCATCTCGCCTGCTATGGAGGAGGTGATGAAAACCAACAAGCCCTCTCAATAACCGTTTTCACGATGGCTTATTTTGCGCGAAATTTTAGTTGTAGACGCTTTCACGATGGACTAATTTGCGTAAAAATGTTTTAACCCTCGCCCTACGGCACCGAAGAGCGAGAGTTAAAACATTTATCGCCAATTTGTCCATCGTGAAGACGGCTACTACTTAAATATTTTAAAACATTTGAAAATGTTTTAAAACATTTCGCGCAAAATAAGCCATCGTGAAAACGGCTAATAGCTCGCCAATCTATCTCTGCCATTTTGGGCTTATGTCAATACTTGGTCACCAAATATCAAAAAGGTCAAATGCTTCAATTTCCGTGCTTTGCTTCGGGAACCCCGAAGTATTTCGGTAACTTCAATGGCTTGGAAGAAACGGAAAAGCAATCGCAAGTTTTTCTCTCTCAAACGTAATCGCCGTTGGTGTGTTCAAGTTTTACCTTAGGTAAATTGCTTAGGTAAATGTTTTAAAACATCATAAGATGTTTTAAAACATTTCGCGCAAAATAATCCATCGTGAAAACGGCTAATATGTTTTACTGGAATTATGCGCTTCCACAGGTCAACCGAGGTCACTGGCCTCAGATGACCTGACATTACTTTTTTGGAATTTGGCAGTTATAAGATATTTTGTGACGCTGATGTCAAATTTGGCACCCATTAAGCAGACTTAGATGTTCCTTCACGATTTTTTGCTCGATCAGTATTCAAGTTTTACTCATTTACGATTTGATGACATTTGGGTCATTGACGTTTACCTAACTTTTTGACCTGCAGTTGGCGGTTTGCTTCGTACCAACTACAAACGCACTGCAACCACTGCGAACCGCAGCCGTGTGACCGTCAATATCTTCTCGCCCATCCACCACTTAGCGTACCCTCCCGGCTCCTGACCACTGCTGACCGCCGATTTTCAGTCAACCGCAGAGGCCTGTCAGCCGACCCACTCTATGGTTCGTGAAATACCAGCAGGCCCGTCCTTTCCGTATGCGTCACATAACACTATGAGGAGTCTCCTTGAACACTGAATGCCACGCGGCCACAATTACGTGAATTTCAATCCTGCAGTTGGCGGTTGCTTCGTGCCAACCACCGACCGCCCGCCGTGTGACGTCGGTGACTACAGGCCTCTGACGTGTGATACAGCGTGTGACGTGTGACTACAGCCGTGTGACGTGTGATATCAGCGTGTGAACTGTAACTACGCGTGGACGTGGGACCTACAACGCCCTGTGACGTGTGACTAACAGCCGTGGACGTCACGTCGTACCTTTCGCCCATCCACACTTTTAGTTACCCCTCCCGGCTTCCGACCACTGACGACCACCGAACCGCAGTCAACCGCAGGTCTGTGAACAAGCCTATGACCTGGTGGCCACCAGGAAGCTTCCACACTGCATTGGAAATTCAGATCGATTCGATGCACCGACTTAATAGGATGCACATTGCACAGTGTTGCACTTCGGCGGGCCTGCAGGATGGTTCTGTGCATATACACATTTACATACTGGCACGATTCCAGAGCCGTGCGGCAGGCGCCATGCTCGCGGGCACTGACGTCGCGTGGCAATTCCCGGCAGCACAGCGGAAGGGAAGGGAGGGCATCCCCGGCAGCACAGAAGAAGGGAGGGCTCGAGACGGGAGTCCGAAGGTGAGCAACGGCTGGAGACCTTGGCTGTCTGCATCGCAAAACAGGTCTGTAGTTCCTACCTCTAGCGTCAGCTTGCTTGAAAGACACGGTAGCTGAATGGTTCTGGTGGCTGCTAATCGCAACATGTAGGTCTACATACATAGTTTCTGGATGGTGCTGGTGGCTGCTAATCGCAACATGTAGGTCTACATACACAGTTTCTGGATGGTGCTGGCTGAGCTGGTATTGTTCTCAGTCAGTTACCTATCGCTGGAAACAAAAATTAATTTAACGCGCTTTGACGGGGTCTTACCAAAACACATTGACCGGGGGCAAATATTGTCCCCTCATCTCCTACCCTTCGTTATACTATGCCCTCAGGTCCGACCGCGGTCATTGAGTCACGGGTCTGACCAGGGTCATGGAGTCACGGGTCTTACTGGGTTCATGTAGTCACGGGTCTGACCGGGTTCATGAAGTCACGGGTCTGACTGGGTTAATGGAGTCACGGGTCTGACTGGGTTCATGGATTCACGGGTCTGACCGGGTTCATGGAGTCACGGGTCTGACCGGGTTCATGAAGTCACGGGTCTGACTGGGTTTATGGAGTCACGGGTCTGACTGGGTTCATGGAGTCACGGGTCTGAGTGGGTTCATGGAGTCACGGGTCTGACCGGGTTCATGGATTCACGGGTCTGGCCGGGTTCATGGAGTCACGGGTCTGACCAGGATGGCTGAGGTCGTGTCCGGACAATGGACAGTGGACACGGTGGCCCGGTGTCTCAGTTAGAAATTAAACTGCAGGGTATGAGGACCTGATAAGGTCCTTACTTCTGATATATGCATACATAAGTGCAATTGGAACAATAGTGGAATACAGACTTGTCAAATGGTGAGTCAACGGATTTGAATTACTCCCGTCTTGCCGTCCACCCGTCGGGTCCGCTCGGCCCGTTTAACGGCCGGGGCTCGCTGCCCCAGCTGAGATGCAAGTTCGGTACACGAACCAGGTATGTATGGATTTCCGAACGTATCTAAGTTGCATTTATCTGGCTATGTTTAACTACATTTTGTAATGCCTTATAAACCTGACACATAGTCAGTGTATGTTCTGACGTCTAGAGTATCAGGCTAGAGTAGAGTATACCCAGTCGGTGACCAAACTTGCATCTCAGTCAAAGCACACAGGGGCAGCGAACCCTGATCGTTGATATGACCTGACCACAAGGCTCAGGGACCCCTGATATGACCTGATAGGGACCCCTGACCCCTGATTTGACCCCTGATATGACCTGACCACAAGGCGGGGACAAGCCGAGCAGTTGATTCATCATTTTACAAGTCTGCTGGGATAATTGATAGGTGACAGATTCAAGCCACAGATCGTTGAAAAATCAGCGCGTTCTGCTATCAGTTCATTACATTTTGTACAGTTAGGAAACCTTTGAGAAAATACAAATAACTGGTTAAGTTAAGGATAACCAGTTTTCAAATGAATATCTTCTGGCTGATAATGCACTGCATGTTTTCAATGGACAAGGCCATTTCTTATAAGGCAACGGAGTTAAGTGTTTGACATTTGACTAGACATACCGCCTTTAAAGAATTTCATGCGGAAGACTTAACACAATGTATTAGCTGCTTTTGCATTTATATAAGTGCTAGTGTGTCTAGTCCGTTAATCCTCTTATTCCCAAATACGACGTACCCTTTTCGTGTAAAAAGTATATATGCTATGTTTTATGTCGACAAACGACATATGTGGCGACTGGCGAGCTTCCCGTAGCAGGTATATAATGGAAACGTTGCGATGTTGCACAGCGTTGGAGTAGGCACTGCTAAACTGAAGACTTCTACCATTCTGGGATCGATATGTCTGTTTACAGTAGTGTGTCGATCGGTAACCAAAATTGTGGTATACCCCAAAAATACCAATACAAAATGGGTAATCGGCTTTTCAGGCCATACTTTTTTGGTTATTTATCGGTATCACAATGTTGACTTTTTGTCTACGAAATGTCGCATCGGTTTTTCAGTCACCCGCTTGGATAAATATATCATTATCTTCCACTCGGAGCCTCTTTATATTTGCAGTATACCTAATATCAAAATTTAAGAACACCTGCATTGAATATATTTCTGAAAAACGCTTCAATGCACCCCAAATATTATTTTCTAGTCATTGCACGCGAATTTTCCAAATCGGACAAATTTGGGTATATTTTGGTCAGGGAAAAATTGGTTTGGTATTCGGTTTTTTAAAGCTGTTGCAAAAGTTGGTATCGATTCAGGTCTTGATTTTTAAAGAAATTGAAAAAATGACATCACAAGTATTCAGTATTCGGTAGAGGCACCAAGGAACATTGGTGGAGACTGGAGAGTCCACTCCCGGCAGCCCCGGTGGAGCCGGGACAACTTCTAGTGGATACTTTTCGTTTTGTTTCCAATTTCCTTTAGTTTGTATTGATAAGAATATATATATTGAGAAATGCAAATATAACCCCAGCAACAAAATGCATACTCGATAGACAAAAAACAAATATGAGTAGAATATATGTAGGTATATATGAGTAAACAAATATGAGTAGAATACAACGTTTCGAAGATTTTACATTAAATCACATACTCTGTGGCCCCAGGTCTATTACTTTAGCTGTCCAAAAACATTAATTTACCAATTCGGTGCGCTTTCGAAATGGGGGGGGGGGCGGTAGTCAAAGATTGCCAAACTTTGTCATTGGTAAGCGCCTCGGGCTGGTTCGAAAGTTTGTTTTCCGAGCTTTTCGGAGAAGGCACAGCTGGGGTCGTTATCTCCGGTCTACAGGGGCATCATTTCCGATCCAAATGGGTGCCACCGGCGGTTGCGACTCGAGGGATGCCACCTGCACTCGCGAGTCGCAACTTCATTGTCCAGACGCGCAGAAGAAGCGCCCTCAGTCGTGATGTTCCTTCCCCGCCACGTGCCGACTCCTTGGTTGCGCCCCTGTCCTCGGCAGGGACGTAGTCAAGGGTCAGAGGTCACGGGTCACGGGACCATGCGCCTTCCCCCGAGCAAACACAATTTACACTAACAAAAATGGGATTATATTGAAGACCCGACCCCCCTCCCCCGGTCAACATCATTGGCCTGAGGAGCAAAGTTTGATTCTTTTAGTGACGTGGCTCCCCCTCTGACAACAATTATAGCTTCGTAACTGGTCCTTGGGCCTTGGCCGGGGCAACTTTGAAAACAATTATCCACCCATGCCATGGAATAACGAGGGCAGTACAAACCCAATCTAGAAAACACCACACCTTACCAGTGTCAACCCTCGGACGGACGGGAAGTGTGCAGTCCTTGCTCGCTCTGTTCAATCCACAGCTTCCTCCTCTTCCTGTCTCCGTACCAGTCTCTTGTTTGTCTTGCCTCAGCCACTGATCTCCAGTCTGCTGCGGTCTGACTGCGTACACCCCGGGATGGGAGGCGGCGCCTCGGTGTCAGTGTGCTCCGACTGCAGCCGACTCTCGCCACCCGGCTGTCACTGCCCGCTGCAGCAGCTACTGCGCCACACGGCTGTCCCCTCCAGCTGCAGAAGCCTACTGCGCCGTCCGTGTGCCCGCCGGACCGCGACACCCGCCGCCGCCGCCGCCGCCACAGCCGCCGCCACCACAGCCGCAGGGCAGGGCTCGCTCTCCCTCACTCTGAGTCAGGAGACAGACCGGACCGGGATCGCACGGGGATTCCCACCACCAGCACACCTCCACGGTCATTGAAGGGCCATCTCAGGCTGGGAAGGCTCCAGAAGCCGTACCCGGACGACAGAGACGCCGTGGTTCAACCGACACATCATCAGAGGTGAAAAATCGACCGCCTGCTACACGCCAGCGGAGATGAAACTTCTCAATCATAGCATAACATTAGAATATAGGAGAACGCTTATGGACCAAGAACCTTTTTCGCTCGAGGGAAGAGGGTACCGAGGAGTGTAAGTGAAACGTAGCGACTATTCGGCTGTGCAGGGAGATGGTCTCACGCGATAGGTGGCAGACTTGTAAAATGGTGAATTAACGGACTCTGTTTGTCCTCGTCTTGCAGAGACTCGTCTAACATATTATCGGGGGGGGGGGAGAACACTCCAGTCACAACTCACAGCTCCAGCCCCCCTCAGTCGAGCTAAAATTCAGCCACTAAGGGGGAAGCGCGACCGTCGCCTGCAGTCCGCAATGCCTGGCTTGCAGACTAGTTATTGATTTGACTCTGATTGGATCGTTTGGAATCGTTCAACCGAAATCCCTTGAATCAAACAAGAACCGATTCACCACCAGATTTTCTGATTCATGAATCATAATTGAATCAAAATAAGCATAGAAACAAGGTTGGTTGAATCAAACAGACTGCGCAATGCTATTTCAAAGGTGAATCAAACGTGATTTGATCACAACATTTTTGATTATTTGAATCGGAGAGAATTAGAGATCTACATGGGGCGGCTATCCATTCATTCAATTCATTCATATTATTCGTATGCCCATACCACAGTAAAAATGGCTTTTCAAAGGACAAGTGGTCAAAAACATAACAGACAACATACACATTGCGAAGCTTTAAAAGTGATAAATAAAACCCATACACAAAATAGTCGACACAATCCTTCAATTAAAATAAAAAACATCGGCCAAGAGTCACTTCCGGTTGTCATTTCCCGGCTTGACTGCGCCACCCCACTTCTCTCGCCTTTTGCGACATAACTGTCCCGGCGCTGCGGCCCCCCTCACTTTCTACAGGGCGCGATTCCACTGAGCGGGGGCGCGGAAAAAGGAATTGTTTTCGCGCATGCTCACTCTTAACCCTGGGAAAGCCTGGTAAGAGGCCAGCCAGAGAGGCCCTGGTCTCCTTACTGGGATACAGCTGTGCGGTGACTTATTCCACGGTAAGGCCATTGGGAGACTGGGGGTGATTTAATAAGTTTAAATGCACCTGCGAAACGTCAACGCTCGGCGATGAAATGGTCAAGTGATGGCCACTTCAAGGTCCGCGGATCAACGGCGACACATGGCAACCTTCTTACACCCTTCACCACCTGCGCACAGTGGTTAATTACTTTTTGTAAACGATGGCGCTAGGTGGTGTTGCATCCAGCCCATACCGTAGAACAATAGGAGAGGTGCGGGAAAATCAGCATTTCCACAATCATTGCGTTCACTGCCTGCGGTAATTTGTGGAGTCTTTTTGAGAGACCACCAAGTGTGGCGTAAGCAACGCCCTGACCACGCCTGACACGTGTTTTCAAACGTGAGTCCTCCGTATACTACCGATCCCAGCACATTCACCGTTGGAGAACGGTCCTGATAGTGGACGTCACCAAAAGTCGACAGAAAACTCAGACGAAGCGTCTCCTGCTAAGACTTGATCAGTTGTGAGATCCGTTTGTTTGGATTTAGTTTTTTAAACAGTTTTCAAGCATAACCAACTGTGCAGCGGCTTACGGTGGCGTTCGACACTAGCTTGGAGCTCCGGTAAAGCTTTTGGGCTTACTCTGGTGCAAAGAACTGCCACATCATCGAGTACATAACAATTTTGGAATCATGCCATGTAAGATATTAGAATCAATTTGTGAACAGTAACATACTGGCCTAAAAAGTGATCCTGAAAATTACCCCATGGCGGTAATTGGAAGTGTGGGCTCCACTACCACCCCTCACAGACGTCCTGCGGCTCCCATGGCCGTCCGAACCACGGCTAATGGGGTGGTCCGGGCTGGAAAACTCTAGATCAATGGCTATGGCCAGGGGCGGCCCACGGGGGTTGGGGGCAGGGAGAAGCCTGGCCCCCTGGCGGTCAGCCAGGAGCGCAAAACATATTATTTGTGTCCCCAAAAAATAACGGAGACTGCAGTCCGCATTCCCAAAAAGGTGCCCACTGCTACAGCTGGCAAAAAACGAAAAATTATGTGTGAATCTGGTCAAATTTCCTGAATGAGGAAGCCTGCAATGAAGCCACTGTAGGCCCATTACTAGATAGGAGGCCCCAGTACCAGACAGGAGGCCTCCAACTAGACCAGTGAGGCCCACAGTAAACTCGACAGGAGGCCCAGTACAGACAGGAGGCTAAAAATAGACGCCTAGGAGACCCAGTAACCAGACAAAGGAGGCCCCCATACTGAAGGAGGCTCCCAGTACTAGACAAGAGGCCCAATACTAGACAGGAGGCCCCCAGTACTAGAACAAGGAGGCCCCAATCTAGACAGAGGCCCAGTACTTGTACAGGAGGCCCCTATACCACGGGTGGAGTTTCCTAATTCAGATGGTGGGGCAACTGCCCCACCAACTTTGAGTTTGGTCCCACAAACTTTTGTCAGATTTAAAGGTTTCCTTACATTGAAATAGTCGTTTTTCCCCTCAACCATGCACAAATGTCAGGTTTAAAGGTTTCCTGAAGTTAAAGGGGTCATTGTTCACCTTTACCATACAAAACATTCAGTCAATATGACATTTTGCCCCACCAACTTTTCCAACCCCGGTATTAGACAGGAGGCCCCAGTCCTCACCCCGGTATTAGACAGGAGGCCCCTAGTCCTCACCCCGGTATTAGACAGGAGGCCCCAGTCCTAGATAGGAGACCCCACCCACGGTACCCAGAAACCCAATATCTCGGAAACTAGAACAGGTAAAAACAAACGGAAAAACATGAAAAAGCGATTGAAATTTGCATTCGCCAGCGTTTTCTCAAATTTGAGCTTAGTCAGTAATTCAGGTTAAAGAAGTCATCAAAGGTAAAAAAGAACTTATTTTTAGGCAGACAGCTTTTGCAAATAACTTATTACTTAATAAAAATAAAGTAATACGTTTGACGCAATCATTCTTGTCTCGTCAAGGCGCTTCGAATCAGATACATTTTGACCAGTTTAAGTAAACTGATAAATTTGACCTCAGGTCAAGGTCAAGTGGCAACTCATGTAGGTCATGCTGCATATTGGGTGACGTGTTTCGACGAGACAATTACATTATGATTTTCACTTCTCTATCTGAATTATGTCGAGAGTAATTGACAAAAGGATGCTGCTGACCTCCGTGCTGCTCACGAAATTGACCCGACCTTAGGTCATCGATATCAGAAATCCGAGAATAATCAGTTGTAGGTACCTATGAACATATTAAATCCTTCATCAATTAAGCTTAACCCTTGTTTTAGACTTGGGATAATTCAGAAATAACGATACAAATAACTTTAGTCTCAAAATGAGAAAAGGCACTTTTTTAAAATGTCACAAAAAGTACTCTAAAAGTGTCACCAAAAAAGTGGACAGCTTTTTGTCGACTTTTTTAATAATCGAGTTATTTGTATCTTTACTTATGAAATCCCTGCAAGTTTGAAACCGATCGTCCAAAGCTGGTGGTTGTGGTACGACGCAAGCGTTTTAGAGGTGGGAGGTCGATCATCACCGTTACAAGTAGCAAGTCACTCGGTTGGTGACTGACATGAGATGAAGTCGAGGTCAGAATTCCTTTAAAGGAAAATAGTTTCCTTGGATTGTTTTTTTCGAACACGATTTGATTATATTTTGAAATGTACTTCTTTTCATATGTCAAAAACAAGCCATACCTATCATCGCGCCGATCAGGACAGAAAAGAACGTACATTTTAATTTTATCAAAAACTATATACGTGGAGTACATCGTAATTTTATCACTTACACGTACTCTCTGCAGTCAAACGAAAGAATCGCAATAGCCTCAGGCTAGATTCGAAAGTGTCGCGTAAGGTTACTGCATAGCCTTGTCCAGGTCATTTAGGCCCCATTCTTGACATTCTTTTTTTGGACCCACAATTCCTTCACAAAAATTCAAATATATTCGGCTGGAGAGCCTTTTCAAGCCCACAGAAAACTTGCAGTCAAGGTTTTTTTTTTCCATGCGAGCTACAAACTGCTATTCAGTTCACCATGTTGTGGTGACTTTTTCCCTTCATGAGGAATAGTTGGATTTCCCGGTAGCGTGTTTGGCGCTGCGTCGCCGATCCGTTCTTTTGCTTTCCTATCGAAAAACCCTTAGTGGTGGGCCGGTTTCCCACCTCTAGGGCGCGGTTAAATTTGGTGTACTTCTCCTCGGTTTTTTGGGATTATCTGACACTGTTATAGAAATATGGTTTTGCTCGTTCCATATGCCTTCTTTTTGTATACCTCTTGCTGCGTTTCAATGCTCAGGGTGTATGCTTCACCCGTCTGTCTTTTCTCACGCTTATGACGTTTTCGACGAATATACCATTTATACATACGAAAGCTACGAAAGTTGGAAACGAAGGAGTAGCTACGAAACTTGGACATAATAAAGTTAAAAGCGGCAAGAACATGCTGTACAAAACTTGTTTCTGTATCATGCATGATCTGACAATAATGTTTACACAACATCGTCTTGATATATAGTGCTGAGGTGGTCGTTCTTATAGAAATATAAAAAATCAGCCTAAGGGGCTCCAGATATGAATTTCATGGTACGCAAACATCAAACTAATAGCTACTTCCCGTACGACAGATATTTCAATATAACAATTCCGTAGACTAACTCGCGCAGAAACATTCTGCATCGAGCAAAGAGGCGCGGGTTTAAGGCATCAAAAGAAAGTCGGGCCATCTGATGATTCGTTGCGGGCCGAGCCGCTCATTTGCCGCTCCCGGTCGGCTGGAGGCGTTAGGCCGCCATTGGGAAAACGGGCTAAATTCGTAATATAATCATGTTTGAAACGAATTCTTCAGGAAATGTAAAAAACGCCACGCCTTTCCAAATAATATCATTGTTGAGGGACTAGCTAAGTAATTCCAATCATTTGTAACTGTTGCGGTTGGTCCGCCTTTGTGTATTACTATTCAATAACTAGTTATAGGTCATATTTAACATATTCATATTTGTAATATATAAAGTCAATCCTCTTGAAAACTCTGAAAAAAATACATTAATATCGTATTTAACGTTACTAATGTCGGAAAACGCCTCCTCCCTAGGTCATTTGTGGAATGAACAACGCACAATTTTTAAAACAAACGCCACCAAGTTTTATATCGACAAATATGCATGGAATCCAATGCTAGCATCCATTGTTCTATAGCGTTGCATGGTTGACGGCCAAATTAGATTGTATTTGCAAATTATTGCAAGCAAATACAAATATTCATTTTGTTCACTTATTAAGGGCCTGTCCACAAGTGGCTATTACGGCCCAGTCAATACATGCAAGTCACAACACACACGAAATAAAATGCATGCACGACACATTACACACGGCACAATGCAGATCATTGCGAAAAGCGCTGTCGCAACTGCAACCGGGACGCAGAGTCCGTCACATTCCGCGGCAGCACGTTCCAGGACATGGCGGGCTGTAGGGGGAGCCGCCGTGGCAACAGCCAGGCGGAAACGGGAGTTCCATCACGCGTGGTGGGCGGTGGCGCGCGTCAACCTCTCGCGACACGGCGCTACGCGGCGACATGGCCCGCAACCGAGTCAGGTCGGATGAGACCGTGTAGAGCGCGATGCACGTTCACTGCGTCACGTCGCGCGATCACGTCCCTGATACTGGGTCAGCCGAGCGCGCCGAGGGCGGGAAGGACATAGTTATACCGACGGATGCCTCCAATCGCCCTGCAAAATGAATGACTTTTTGCAGTCGGTCCAGGCGGCAGTTATGGGCACCACCCCGGACTGATGAGAAGTACTGGAGATGGGGGAAGTTATGAGCCTGGACAAGGATTTTTATATTTCCAGGCGATAGGTGAGGACGGACTTTGTAGAGGGATATGAGGATTGCGTTGGTTCGACGGATAATGGAGGATATGTGTGACTCCCAGCTCAAGGTTTGGTCGAGAAGAAAGCCTAGCATTTTGATTTGTTTTTGGGGTCGAATGTAACTGCTATTTACTTTAAGTGCAATCTCTGAGGCTCTTTCAATGGAATTTTGGGTGCCAAGAAGAATGAAAGAAGAATCTTGTCGGCATTCATTTTTAGAATGTTTAAGCTACATAAAACATTGTGGAAGACTTTATGGTATGTTCTCCTCGGCCTGGGACTTAAGCACTTGGAGATCATTGGAATTGGGAGGTGCTGAGTCCATGATTTGTGTGTCATCCGCGTAGGATAGCAGGCGACCATGGGGTAGGAAACAGGACAAGTCATTTACGAAGATTAGGAAGAGGATTGGGCCCACGATGGATCCCTGTGGGACCCCATGGGAGAGGGGAAGCGCCGCTGTGGAGCCTCCGCGAACGAGTTGGGATCGGCCGGAGAGGTAGCTACTGAACCAGCGGGATGAGACGCCGTACCACACGAGCTTGTTCAAAAGCAGCGAGTGGTCGACGCTGTCGAACGCCTTGCTCAAGTCAATCGAGGTCAGCGACGCGACGTCATCAGCATCGACCTTCCGAGCCACCCATTCGACAACATCGAGGAGGGCATCTTCGGTAGAATGGGATAGGCTATAGGCATATTAATTATTAGAAGGGGGAGAGGATGTGGTTAGTGATTAGGTAGGAACTGAGCCGTGAGCACACTACTATTTGATAATTGTAGACAAGGCTGGGAGCCTTGGAGACGTTTTCTCATATCAATTGTATATCTTACATGCGTAAATAAAGCAATTTCGTTGAACAATATTTTATATATAAAAAGTGGCGTCACCACGCACGAGTTTGACGATAAAAACAGTTTAACTTTAACCTGCCATTGGCTGGGGGGGGGGAGTGAATAACGCTCCCTCAATTATTTTCGCAATAGCTAAAAAGGACAGTGCTATCAACGTCAATTTAACGGCTTCCGTCCAAAAATAAATACAAAATTGTCTTTTTTTGTCTCGAGTTGAATACAATTAAGTGACAAAAAATCAGCCAAAATCAGTTTAACTTTAACGGGTCGTTCAAAGACCATTTATAAAGAAAATGCAACCCAAAAACATGAACCAGAAAATGGAACCAGAAAATGGCTATCTCGAAGTTTAGATTTTTGTTTGACCCACCATTTTTTTAAAACATACTGTTTATATATAGATTTATCCCAACTAAATATTGACCTTAAATGACCTGATATTTACATTATATGGGCTCAGGCATAGGTGTCGATGTATATTCCTTTAGGGGGGCCTTGCCCCAAAATGGAACCCTCACCCCCAATACTTATCCTCGGCCACCAATGTTTTTTGCCGCTGGCGGATCCAAGAGAGAGCAAAACGGCCAAGCCTCCCACACCGCCTGATATCGGCAAACGAATTTACACGTTTCCTATTTCAAAAGAAAATCTATGCAGCATTGACTATTAAATATTTCAGGGTTTGGTGTTTGTATATGTGTTCGTGAACTGCTTATGAACAGTGTTTGTTTGTTTGTTCGCTTACGAATTTCATTATCAAGGTCATCTGTTCACGAAGAAATGGCTGTTCATGAACAGTTCACGAACGATCATGAACTGTTCATGAACAAATATACATTACATAGTTTTGATTCTTAGTTTACATTTCGCTGTCCAATTTTCTATTATTTGGAGCACGCCCACAATTTTGGAAGGAGCTGATTAAATTACTGGAATGCGCGCTGGAGCTGATGGACGGCTGCCATCTAGCGGGATTCGCACAGCATGTGCAGCAGCCCTCCCGTGGTCCCAACTTTCCGGACCTGGTGCTTTCCAACAGTCAGGACGTGGTGGCGACAGTGCGGGACGGGGTGTTTCCCTCTGACCACAAGGAAGTGGTGTGCGATATTAGAGCAGTGTGGGCACCAGTCCCAGTGGTATCCAGGAGTAAAGCGCTGAACTACAAGCGCGCTGACTGGGATGGTATGCGCACAGCGCTTAGACTAACTCCGTGGAACCTGCTGACGAGCTGCCTGACGACGCCACTGCCCTCTTCTATACCTGCTGATGCGGCCATACAGACTATACATCCCACTAGTCCATTGAGCGTCGCCAGCCGCCGTGGTTCGACAGAGCGCTCCACACAGCGCTCAGAGAGAAGGAGGCGGTTCACCGGGTGATGAAGAGGACCAGAACGCTGAACACCGAGGCCTCGTTCCGCGAGAAGCGTAGGGATTTTAAGCGCATTGTAGCGTGCAATCGGGTTTTGCAACATTGCATGGGGGGTCAAAATTGCAAAAACAAAAATTTCATTTTTTCCGAAAAATATTCTTCGGACTGATTTTAGCCGTTGAATCTCATGGTGATGAAATCAGGGCTCTCCGACTTCATCTGCAAACAATACAGCGTCTTGCAACATTTGCAAAACAATCTTCAACATTTTCCAAATTTCGTTATGCGGGGTTTCTCCTGACTCGGCGAATCGATCGGGTATTTGCGATCACTATTTTCTCCTTTCCAACTTTCGAGCTTCTAAACCCCGCGAATACATAGAATTTGATCGCAATGCGCTTCACCTGACCCGGCACAGAATTAATTGTGATGAGGCTGCCAGTCGTTAGTCAACATATAGATTCTCTCGCTGCGCGGATAAAGGCAATGTCATGATGGTAATGTGAGTTTGGTGATGTGGATATAAGGACAAGTTCTCCCACACACGACTAACGGAGTATATCTTGACAGATAACGTCGTGTATCCCTTCCCTACATTGTTCCCGTGCTTCCCCCAACACAACAATCCCTTTAACATCCCCTATTACTTACATCGCGTCAAACACTACTTCCTTCACCTTCATACCCTCCCTGACCCAAACCTTCCCACAATAGTAATTTCCCTTTCCTTTATTCTAGAAAATCTCGTATAACTGCCCATTGTATTCTTCTCTTTCGTCTCCATTCCCTACAAAAATCGCGTCGCCACGACTCAGAGCTACTTGAGCAAGTAACGCTGCATTTCGCACGCCGCTGTTGCAATCACCTGGCCAGCACGATGGAACTAATCAGTCACGCCGGCGGCTTTCCCTTCGCCGCCGTCAGCCACGATTCTAACACTCTTCCCGCATTGCAGACTTACATTTAGCACTCCCCGGCCTTCCGGAAACACACTGGAGTTCCACAACTGGACATAATCCAAATTTCATCCGACAACCGAGAACAAGAGTTGCGCGTATGACCAGATAAACGCTGTGATCTGTCGTTGACAGCATTCGCAAACCTCCCTCGGTGAACCTTAATTCTCGCCTCCCCTGCGTGCAACCCACACACTTTCCAGCTGTCGTCCTGTTCAGCCCCGCCTCACCTCCTCTCCACCTACATCACATCCTATAATGACTCCGAAATCACACGGCTCAGAGCTACTTGAACAGTAACGGTTGCATCCGCACGCCGGCTTGTTGCAATCACCTGGCCAGCATGATGGACCTAATCAGTCCCGCAGCGGCGTTTCCCTTCGCCGCGTTGCCTGATCCTAACACCTCCGCAGGTCGTGGTATCGTTAACGATAGCGTCGCCCGGTTGGCCGTCGCCTCCCGGGAAGCTCCACGATGGACCTAAGCCTATAATTTCATCCGTCTTCTCCTCTTGGGCGGCACTCTCCTCACCCGTTCATCATCAGCTTCCACATCTCGACCACCGATCTCTTCTCTGACGGCACCATCCCTCGCCTCCAACCACCTCACCCCGGCGGTACTATTCCTCGCCGCTCAGCTCACCTTTCCTCATCATCCCACTAGCCCAGCGTCTTACAGCGGCAATGTCCAACGAATCAAAGCCGCCCTTAGGCAAAAACCAACTCTCAGCTCCTTTTCTTATTCCGGGCGCTCCATTTTAGGCGCTCTAACCATCACCACCACATACCTCCCTTGTATGACAAGCCCTACGTCCTTCAGCGAAAGATCATNCATTCCCTGCATTCCCTGCATTCCCTGCATTCCCTGCATTCTCTGCATTCTCTGCATTCCCTGTATTCCCTGCATTTCCTGCATTCCTTGCATTCCCTGCATTCCCTGTATTCCCTACATTCCTTGTTAGGTTCGACAGTGACGGGCATGTTCTCTGCGTTACATATGCCAGCATGCATGCTCGTAAACGTTGGACCTACGCACGTGCTGAGACGTGTATGCAATGCATATGTATGCCTGTATGTATGCATATGTGTATGCGTGCAAATATATGTTCCTCTGTATCAGCGTGTATGGGTGTTCGCATCCCATATGTGTGTATCTATATGTGTGTGTCGTATAAGGTGTGTCCGGTGTGGCGGGTGGTGGCGGTGTGTGTGTGGTGGTGTGATGGTGTGTGTGGTTTGTGTGGTTGCTGTTGTTGTATGATGTGTAGATGTGTTTGTAGTGTATGATGGTGTTGCTGTGTGTGTGGTGTATGATGATGTGATGTGGTATGTCATATGTGTGTATCTTGATGTGTGTGTGTCTGTGGTGTGTGTGTGTGTGTATGTGTATATGTATGTGTATGCTTAATGTATGCTCTGGTGTGTAGCTGTTTATATGTGTATGCATGTGAGCTATCATGGCACCGTGTCCAAATTTGAGCAGAGATGCATGCGTGTAATATAACTTGCTATAAGCGGATGTGGTATATTCGTTCTAATCCACACTGCATGTATGTGTGTGCATTTCATCGTATGTGTATGTGCATGTATGTGTGCATGTAGGTATATCTGTGTATTAATATGTATACATATGCGCTTAGACATGTGTGTGCGTGTGTAGGCATCTATATATCTGCATGCATCTGTATGCGTGCCACTTCGTCATTTATTACCGCTTTCATCACCGTTCGTCATGCCACAACTTGGGTTAATCTTTGATTATGACAAGACGGACGGACTCTGTCTACCGTACTCAGCCATCGCCGAGCCCTGGCGGCCGGAACCGTAACCTTCGATGAATGGCTCTGCCGGTGGGTGTCGGGCCTGCCGCCACGTAGGCGCTATGTATATCTGTATATATATCCGACATTGGGGGTCTCGTGGCAGTCATCAGATGCCTTTAAAAGCGCAGCCTTTGATTCGTTTGGCAGTTCATACATCACGGCGGCTTCCATTAATCAGTTCACATAACACAAGTTCTGACATCAGGCTCATACATGCTTGATTTGGTCTGTCGTAATGCTTTACTTACTACATTTGTCGATCATTATAGAAACAGGGGATCAGAATTAATAATCGTAATGTCAAAACCCTTACTTACGGCCTATAAACAATTTAACTAAGATTAAGAATTAAGAGTTAAGTTAAGAGTTAAGAGAGTTAAGAGTTATACTTAATTAAGAGGCTTATAAAGAATTTAACTCCAGTTGAATTGTAACTTATGAATCGAGCTGTGTTTTTAGTGACTCTAACTGATTGAGTCACTGTCCCTTTCTCGGGCAGGCTCTGAACCGTAATCGAATCGAAGAGCTCTGGTAGAAACCATGATTGAGTCCACAGTAAACAGTTTGAAAGCTTATTGAATATGGTTCATGACTCAATCGTCCAACGTTTACGCCTAAACGAATTCTCCAAACTTCGGGTTTTTATCCAAATAGGAAATACCTATCAGCAATGTCAAAGCACGAATACAGATGTAGAAATAATAAGTGACTTTAGTTCTGTGTTGCAAATATAAACTTAGCTCGTACTGCGTTTGACACACGTTATGACTTATGCGATCCACATTAATTGGGTTGGAATCGATCCGGGGCTCGAAGAATTAAATTGAATCGATTGAATCTAACGCTCTGACTGGAGATCTTTGATTGAAGCATAAGCGTCAGAGATTCTGACTGAATCGTGTTGAATCCATTAGCGCTGACTTTGGTTCATGACAGGAATAAAATAAAATTAATGGAATATAATTCTGCTGCTTTCAGTATTAAATTAACGAAAATAAGCTTAATCGTCGGACATATATTATTCAATATGATGCATTATCAACCCCTTGCTCATTCGTTGAGGCGACTTAAGCCCGACTTAGCCGTCGGATGATTGACTCAATTATTGACTCATGTACTTCAGAGTTATACAACTAGCGCCGGAACTGAACCTGCTTGTGCACTCGTCCCTAGCGAGGCTGCTCGGGTTCATGAGTTGATTTCACGCTCACACCAACCGCTCTGTAGGGGGTTGGCCAGTACAAATATGATGAGCTTTGATTTTTCTGAGCTGACCTCTTTGTAAAGGGAGGTGTCCACGCGTTAACATAAAGATTAGAGTTGAGAAATAGCCATTTTGCGTGCTTGCAACTTGAAAGTTATTGCATGGGTTAGTTAGAATTAGTTTAAAGACAAAGCCCCCACTGGGAAGGTCGAATCACAAGAGAAATTTGAGTTTTTGATGTTTTGCAAACATCTGTAAACATCGTGCCTAGCCCAATGTATTAGATGGGTGCCGTTGAATCGATGACGTTAGGCTCTCCTCTTTTGCCTAAATGTTGTTCACAGTCCCCGACTTGTTTTAACCCTTGGCATACAGCACGCCTTAGAGCATGAACACTAGAACCTATCATTATAACAGCGGTGAAGGTTTCTTTTTTTTTGCTGCAAACAACTATGGTTTTGTTAAAGACATTTCCTTTATATGACGTCAATCACCCAAATTATTAAAACTGATTTGGAAATTGAGCACTGTTCGTGAGCAGAAACAAATGTCAAATCAGTGTTTCAGCCAGCATCTCACCCTTATATTATTGCACCACAAACGACGTAATTTGACACGCATTTTTGAAGGTGGACAGGATCGCCCTTAACGAGAAAGCCGCTCGTTGATACGGGCCAGTGGGATAAAAATGAATTACACCAGCCCGCGCATCCTGAGCACAAGCCGCAGTCCCACCGGGCCTAAATATGGCACCACGTCATTGATCTCTAAGGGAGGTTATCGGGCCGCTACCTAGAGTTGATTCGTAGACCAATCATAGAGCCGGGACCGGCCATGTAGGCGGACGACGCCCAGCTCTTTGAGAACCTAACGTCTTAGCATGGCTTATTTTTCGGCCTAATAGCGGTCCGTTGCCGGGGCCAGAATCTGCTGTAGAGTCTGGTGACCGGTAAAGCTATCACGTGCCATCAAATGCCACAGCTGCACTGCCGAAACCGCTTCTGATGGCCTAGGAGCACGCTACCATCACGAACCCACCCAGCGGGAGGCTGTGGTTGAGCTGACTATCCCCTGACCCTGAACCCCTGACCGGCCCTCGTCCCTCCCCTTCGTACACGCATCTCCCTCAAAAGACCTGGCGTTTATTTCCCATGTGTATTTACATGCATTTACGGCGATATCCATAGTGCCAAGTGCATTCTTCACCTCACACCCCGCCCCGCCCTGCTAAACGATTCAACCCCGCCGCCCTGGACTAAATGGCATGACATGCCCGAACCCTGGCCGACAACATAGACGAACGACTTGGCGGCGGACACACAGCTGCTCAACACGGACCCCAGCTGCTCATCGACCCCTCGCAGTCATTACAATTACCCTCTATCCATCTATCCCAATTAGCCCTCCCCACCCTGATGACGTCATACTACTCACTGGTTCGATCAATTAGTGCACACCCCTCCCCACTCACCCTATCCCTCGAAAACATACCTCTCTGGGTCACTGAGCTAATGGGGGGGTAGACCGGGTAGGGTGGATAATGGATATATTGGAGACGGGAGAGCCAGCGATTGACCTTTCTTGATGGGTTTTGAAGGTGGCTGAGGTCACTGAAGTCACCGATGCAGCTCTCCGTCTTCGGCTCTCTCACTGTCTGAGCTGAATGACCGGGCACTAAAGTCCCCTCTGGCTTGGAGACCCTCTAGGCAGCTGTCGCCGGCCCCCACTGCTCGGTCTGGTGGTCTGGTCATGACTCTTCTGCGCGATCTCCGGTCACCACTGCTCCTCTGGTCGCCTGGTCATGACCCTCAACTTCAAAATCCTCCCTTTATATACTTAAGCTGCTTCCGCCGTCTTCCCCCTCCATGCTTCCCGTCGGTAATTGGTTTGGCGGTGGCAGTCTCTCCGTCTCCCACCCCATAATCAGTTTGCCTTCCCATGTATTCCGTGCTGTTGCTGTCTAGCCATCAGAGCTTCCTGAACGTGTTACGCCACTTCCGACGTTAAACAGCTTTATCCTCTGTTGTTCACTATCCGTCCTGGCCGGCCCGGCGGCTGTGTTTGCTCACTAGGGTGTGTCATCAGTAACAAAACCAAGTTACACAAAGATATTCCTTGGCGCTGGAGCTCACAAGTACACGGCATCACAACCGTTCCTCCCAGAAACTTGAAATTTCGTGAGGCGCGAAGCCGATCCGAAATGTCGCTACAAACCGAAAGCCAGGCGTTGCCACGTCTCCGTTGTTGAGCGCCACCGGCCGCGGCAAGGTAACACAAAGGCCGTTGGCGGCCAAGCGATGCAAATATTCGCTATGAAAACGATGCTGCCGAACTCTTTTGAAACTGATACGTGCAAAATTGGGGTATCCTAAGCTTCACTAAGCAGTGCAGACGTTGACTGACTGATTGTCCTATGGCAGAAAGTTATGTGATGTTGAGTATATACTCGCTGTACGAGTACATTAGATAGTATTGCTTTTCGACTTTAACTTCTCTAAGACACCTCACGTGCTGCGAACAAAACCAATGCCTATCCATATGACTCACATATATTACCTGTGGGACAACTTATAAGACTTTTCCACATGTGGCGCTGGTCCTAGATCCATTAATTTCATGTAATTTGAAACCGGACGTAAAATACAACATAAATCATTATACATTGCGAGTCCTTAAGTAACGGCAATAAATATCAGCAAATATCGTAAGAATGAACTAACGTGCAAATAAATACATTAATATGGGCATAACGTATGATAATAAGTAAATGCTTAATAATGAATGATGAAAAATCAAATGAAATTAACGTAAAGAAGTTTCAAAATTCCTTGCTATGATTAAATAAAACAATGTGTTTTCATATTTACCTTGCCAATAGTTTCAGTGGTTCCGCCGGGCTAACGCGGTCGGGGAACGGAGCCGCTTTTGAACCTCCGAGGGCCAGCAGGGTTACGCAGTGCTGGTCTCATGCTCAGCTGCTGGCACCAGGGTCAACCGGCAAGATTGGGCACACGTGCCCCGGCATACGACTCCCTGAGTCTCAAAATTCCACAACGTCCCTCTCCCAGACCTCGTCCGGCGCAGGGTCTTGCCGATGGTCCCAGAACAAAATCGGTCCCGTGTTTCGTGGCCGTCCAAGGTTTAGCCAGCAGAGGTTTCAGCTCGTTGCCGTGCAGTGGCAGATGGACTAATGCAGCGGGTGACTCGGTGACCAGCTCAAAACAGCCAGCCACGCTGCCTTTCGTCCCGGTGTTTGAACGGCTGTGCCGTCGGCAGCCCGGCCGCACTGAGCAGCAAACGCAAGAGCCCACAGGACTCTTCGCCATCCAAGCGGAATAAACCTTGGAGGCCGGTGAGCTATACAGACTAATGATCTCCTGGTGCGGACCAGCCACAAAGCCCTCCACTTCCTGCGAGATCTGAGTGACGCGAGTTGCGGTGACCATAGTGCCAGGCCTCGCGATGGCCATCCCGCCCATTCAAATCAGCTCACACCCAGGCGGTGGAGAGGGCCGTGCACACCGTCACCGATGCGTGATCGGCGGTAATAGGAGAAGGGGCGCGGCATGGCCTCATCACGGCCAACAAGCTCAGTCACCGCCAGATTCTCCCCACCATCAACATAAAGAAACATCTGCTCAGAAGGTAAGCTGGCAGTTGTTCACTAATCACATCCTCAAAAGTGTCAGATTCCCGTCTGGACTTCAATTGTGCGGTAGGTTGAAGTACATTGCACAATGTACGTACATGGTCCAATAAATTGAATTCGAAACGGGAATCTGATTCTTTTGAGGATGTGATTAGTTAGCAATTGCCAGCATACCTTCCGAGTAGATTTTTATTTCTTAGAAGCTTGATGGTGGGGAGAATCTGGCGTGCCCGAGCTTTGGCCTGTGAATGCGGTTCATACGCGTGCATCTTCTCTCATTACGCGCCCGATCAAACGCGTCGGTGACGGTGTGGCAATGGCCCATCTCCAACCGCCTTGGGTGTGAACTGGATAGGGCGGGATGACCATCGGAGCCTGCACTATGTCCCGCAACTCGCCGTCCAACTCAGATCTCGCAGGAGTGGAGGTGGTGTGACTGTCTATACCAGGAGATTGTCTGTATAGCTCACCGGCCTCCAAGTTTTTATAAGCTGGGAATGGCGAAGATCCTTGGGCCTCTTTGCCGTTCTGCTGCTACGCTGGACGGCCTGCGACCGGCAACAAGCCCGTCAACACCGGGAACGAAAAGGCGCGTTGTGCTGGCTGTTTGGCTGGTCACCAGTCACCCGTGCATTAGTTTATCTCCAGCTGCACAGCAACGAGCTGAACCTCCGCAACCTACTGGCTGACCTGGACGGCACGACCACGAGACCGAAATATTTTTCCTGGACCCATGCGGCAAACCTAACGCCGGAGAAGGTCTGGGGAGAGGGAGTTGTGAAAATTTGAGAAATCGGGGAGCCGTAATGCCCGGGCACGTGCCCCAATCTAGCGGTTGACCAATCCAGCAGCTGAGATGGACCAAGCAGCTGCTTGTACCTGCTGGCCTGCGGGGGTTCAAAGCGGCCTGCCGTCCGTAACCACGTTAGCCGGCGGCGAATCAGACCCACTGAACTACTGCCAGGTATATATTGAAACACATATGCATTATAATTCATAAGCATGCAATGTTTGAAACTTCTTCAACGTTCATTTGGTTGCTCATGCATTTTATTGGTAAGCATTTACTCATTATTATAACGTTATGCCTATAGCATGTCTTTAATATGGTTTAATAGGTCTCACTGCTAAACGCTATTTGCTGATATGTTATTGCCGCCTACATTTAAGGACTCGGCACTGTATAATGTCTGTGTAAATTTGTAAGTGCGTGTTTCTCAAATACATTATAAATGGTCTAGTCCCAGCGCCGCATGCGGAAAAAGTTGCTATAAAGTGTATCCCACAGGTAATTATTGTGAGTAATATGATAGGGCATGGTTTTCGTTTGCAAGCACGTGAGGTGTCTTAGAGAAGTGAAAGTCGAAAGCAGTACTATCTAAAACGTACTCTTACAGCGAGTTTATACTCAAACAACACATAAGCTTCTGCCATAAGACAATCGTCAGTCCAAATGTTCTGAAATGCTTATTGGAAGCCTAGAATGGCCCATTTTTGCAGCGTATCAGTTTGCAGAAGAGCTTTCAGCAGCATCGTTTTTCATACGCGCAGTATTTTGCATCGCTTGCCGGCCAATGTCCCTGGGTGCTACCTGCTGCGGCGGTGACGCCTCAACATAAAGGAGACTGCAACGCCGGGCGTCGGTTTATAGGAACATTTCATCGGCTCGCGCCTCACGAGTTTCAAGTTTCTGGGAAGAACCGCTGTGAGCGTGTATTGTCGAGCTCCAGCGCCAAGGAATTTCTTTGTTTCAGTTGATTCCAAGAGATTCACCCCCTCGATGACACACCCTATTGCTCACCTGTGCCTCAACTAGGTTCGTCCTGTGACGTCTCGTTGGGTCTTCCGTTTGCTAAGTAATCCTTCCTGCGCTGATAAGCTGTGAGATTTTCTCCCGGTTTGCACACCTGTGCCGTGCGACTCCCCGGGGTCGAAACGTCAGGGAGGTATTTAGCCATATCCACCGAAATTGGCTTTTAACAAGGCCTCTTGCTTTCGATCTTGTTACTGCGTTATCCGTGCCCTTGGGGACGGCCCCCGCCGGATATACATCCGGGACTATGGGCGCCCTGCCGGATGACTTTGCCGCCTTTCACCACGCTGACACCTGGTGGAAGGGTGCAGAGGGCGGATGTTTTTGTCGGCCGGCCGACTGGGGTCTTTTTCGGCATCACCTGCCTCGCACCTGCCTCATCGGTTCACTGGCGGCGGTGGCTAGTCGCTCGGGTGGGATCCGCCCCTGTTGTGAAATGATGGAGGAGTCGGCTGTGAGGTTATTATATGTAAGCAACGTTACATCAACAACTCCACATGACCAATGTGAGTAGGCACACTCCCTTTAAGTGTCTGGCAGAGGCTCTCCTTGACGGTAATTCCTGGCCCCAGGGCTACTTCATACAATATTGACCATCGCCTTACCGTTTCCCACCTTCGCCGTATGGGGGGGGGGGGCTGACAGGATCCCCTGTTAACTTCCAAACCAAGCATCATAGAACAACGCGGTGAGAACCAGCATGTTTCCTGTCATGTGATAAATCTAATGGTATGCATTTTTTAGGTTTCATGTCATTGGGTGAATTTCCAGGTCAAGTGAATGACTTCGACTCGATCACGTCAAGAATAGCGGTTTTTCTCCGCCAGAAAACCTCAAAATTTGAAATAGTCAAATTTAAATAAAAGGCATGGCACTAGACCAGTTTTGTCTCAGAAATACAGAAAATGTATTTATTTGCTGGTATCTGGTCAAATTAAGTCCAAAAAAGTGATTACAAAATGACGTCATCAGTTTCTTACACTTAGTGAGCCGTCATTCAATCACAAATAGTCATTGCAAGTCATTGCTTTGAAATAATTCGATTTGAGTATTGCCCATATTCAGTTCTCTCACTAATATTTGTCAGTTTTTCGAAATATTCGACTATTTAGATTTGTAAGTGATTTTTTCCAAAAAATACTTTGTTTTCTTTTTAGGGATAAGAAACCCAAAATTTCGCAAAACGAGTTGGCCTTTCTTAACCAGAATGTCATTTTTGGTCTTTGTCGCTTTCTGTTAGCAATTTGCTGCAAAACTCTATTTTCTGCGATTTTTACAATATTTACCATCCTTCCACCAAATATATTCGTCACTAAAACGCCATTATCTCCCAAATGACTGAACCAATTTCAGTGATTTTTTGCCAGCATACGTATAACTGTTGTCAACTCAGCTAGTCAAATTTCAGCAAGATGCGCCGCATTAGTAGAAAGTGATTTCAGAAAAACATCAGGGAGGCCTGTCAGCCCCCCCCCCCNAAGTTAGGAGCCTGCCACTAATAGGGTAAGTTAGGAGCCTGCCACTAATAGGGTAAGACGTCTTATTGGGATATATATTAAAGATTACGTTTGAACGAAAAACAGGTACATAAATAAATATAAATTGCTTGCAGATTAAACATAGCTGATGCAACATAAAACGTTTAATGGTCAAAACAAAAATGAATATTTAACTGCGATATGGGTGTCAGTGACTTCCTCTTAGAACTATGTGAAACTCCGATAAGGCTATGAGGACTGAGGAGTTCGGTAGCATTGGCATGGATTCTTCGGTTGTAATTGCACAGGTTCTAGTGGATTTCGTTGTACAGTTTCCTTTTCAGCAAATTACAATTAAAATAGGTTAACTATGAACAAATAAATAAGTTTAACCACCAGTGGAAAATATGAGTGGATCAGAACGGGTGGTTTGGGCTTTGGTGGTGGCAAATCCCAAAAAGATTCACATAATTATGAACATCATCGGATCTCGCTTGCTAATGCATCGGTTACATATTTAAAACAAACTTTCCTTATTAAACGTTGCTTATATTTTTTTTATATTAGCCGTTTTCACGATGGCTTATTTTGCGCGAAATGTTTTAAAACATTTTAAAATGTTTTAAAATGCTTTAGTAGTAGCCCTCTTCACGATGGACTAATTTGCGAAAAAATGTTTTAACCATTGCCCTACGGTCCCGTAGGCTGAGGGTTAAAAAACATTTTTTTTCTTCGCAAATTAGTCCATCGTGAAAGCGGCTACTACTAAAACATTTTAAAACATTTTAAAGCATTTGAAAATGTTTTAAAACATTTCGCGCAAAATAATCCATCGTGAAAACGGCTATTATCTCAGGAAATGTGTCAAATTTGCACCGATTTCAGGTGTTTTGGGACCATGGCTTCGTAGTTCGTGCACATCCCTGCACCTCCCCCTGGATCCGTCCGTGGTGGAAAAGGTGTTAGATGGTCGGGTTTAATTGTTCACTTGAGTGGAATTTAGTATTGCTGCTCGGCTGTCTCAGTCACGTTACGTCAAATCGCTTATATGAACGGCTTTTAGCATATTTGGGACGAATAACAACACTCGAGCGGTGAATGCTTCAGCCAAGAAATGAACAAAAAACATTAAATTGTTATTTCACAACCTTTATAACAATCCAACGTTTAAGCTATTTGCGTATCCTGCGCCACAGAAACAGCCTTCTAAGCCTACGCCCTACACTCAATAGATGACAACGACCCATCGGCCATCGTATTAAGCCGTGTGGGAGTGGGCATTATTCAGATCGTCCCCCCTCAATGCCACGGCTCCAATGTCACTGTAATTTGGTGTGGGCGCCGGCGAGGGTTTGTTCTCAGGAGTTGGCCGTGTCCTCGGCAGCAGCCCTGTCCTCATTCCGACTGTCCTCCGCAGCACTCATTCCACCTGTCCTCGACCCGTCAAGGCCAATCCATCGCCAATCATTCTAACCAGCTTATTGTTCTTCAAGTATGGTAAGATTATGGCATAATTTTGTTAGGGTTTGGTACCTTCGATGACCAGACACAGGCGCGTAAATCAAAACGCTGCGTCACTGTGTATCGATGAAATAGCGCTGGTGGCAGTCAGTGGCCATGAAAACTGAACAGTCAGGGAGTAGCCAGACCAAAGAGTGTGGTAAGCAGGAGAAGAGGAGCACCGCCCACTGAGTTATGCCGCCGCCGTCTGATCTCGTTAGATGATGAGTTGTACATGAACATTGAACAGACACAAGTGTCCTCTGGGTCACTCATGGTGGTCTTACGTTAAGTGTGCGCCACGGGATTTCAACTGTTCTCTAGGGAAAATCGTGATATAGCTAGGAGCGTGCTCTGATTTAACTGACTCATTGGATCCCGCTGCGAGTTATTATCGCAGGTTTATGAAGCATCTGGAGCACTGAAGTCTTGCGTAACTGAACTAGACCTTGGGAAATCCCGACAAGCCCTTTGAATAGATGTAGGCTTTGTGAATAGTGCTTATTAGCAGTGGTGTTGCCCGGTTGAGAGGACAGCAGAAATCGATCGTCTCGCAGCGGCGCCACGGGTGGATCCAGCCTACGATTTGTTGTGTATTTTTTAGGAAGCTTATTTCGGTAGGGGTCTTTTGGGTCCTTGACCGGGGTAGGGGGGGGGGGGTCCGGTCTTACGCAAATAGCTTTTTATCTCGTGTAAATTATAACTTACCTCTTATCTATACTCAAATAATGGTTTCTACCCGTTTTTAGTGCACTCAAAAAACAGATAAACGCCGGTACGGTATCGTTACAAATACGACACATGGCTCCTTCGCGACATTTCCTCCTAATGGTGCGTATTTTGTACTATCAACTGCGAAAATTGCATATATCTTAGACACAATGCAGGGGAATTCTTACTCGTTATGATCAACATATGTATAAAATAGATAATCGATATCCGTTATAATGTCAGCAATTCACTTTATTTAATAAAACATGCTATAGTATTTCAAATAATTGACTTGCCCTGCAAAAGAAATACGTTATTGATTAGTGGAAATATGACAGCAAATACAAATACATTTATGCTGCATTTGATACAAAAGAGGCGCGTTTCGCTAATTACGTGGGCTTTCTACCATGCAGTGAATTGTTCTTAGCAGTAACGGTCTGGAGTGAGTTGCCCGACTGGCGTGAGTTGCCTCAAATCATCTAGCTCCTGTGCCGGAAGAAATTCTGACCAAAAAATTCCAAAGCTGACCCGAAATTTAAAAAGCTACCCCAACTTTGATGCATTGGTGCCAACCCTACCCCGACGAGATCTCGTCGAAACTTGCCAGGCGTTTTGCAAACCGGCACCTCAGATAAACCTGAGATAAACCTCAGATAAACCGGCACCTCAGATAAACCTGATTAGTAAATGGTTACTGTATCGCCACCGCGCAAAAGCTACGTTGGCTGTACACAGCTCCAGATAAAAAAGAGTCAGACGCGCCACTTTCTCTACTCTCTACTGCTACTAAATTGCTACCAAATTACAAATAGAAGAAACACAAAAAGGCAAAAAATCCAAATAAAAAAAAATCCTAAAGAAGTTACAATTCGCAGTCAGTAGCGAATTGTAACTTTTTTTTCTCGAATTGTCAGTATTTTTAATCACAAGCTTCAGCGGATTATTATTTTGTATTTTGTGTTGAGGGCTTATTTGTATTGCCGCCCCTGTCGAGCCTGGAATGGGGGAGGCTTTTGCTTCTGCCACCCCTCCCCCTGGAGCCGCCAGTGAGCGGTGCGTCGGTCAGTGGTAGTAGGATGACTTACATAGGCCCTGCGGCGGTGTAGTGCAAAGTGACGTATACCGCCGACAGCCGGCCGTCCCTTCACCACTACTAGAGACCAACTGCAGCTTCAGCCAGAGCCTGACTCACGTCTGATACAGAAAGCCGCCCCTTCACCACTACTAGAGAACAGCTGCAGCTTCAGCCAGAGTCTGACTCACGTCTGATACAGCCGGCCGTCCCTTCACCACTACTAGAGACCAACTGCAGCTTCAGCCAAGCCTGACTCACGGTCTGTACAGCCGGCCGTCCCTTCACCACTACTAGGACCAGCTGCAGCTTCAGCAGAGCCTGACTCACGCTGATTACTCCGGCCGTCCCTTCACCACTACTAGAGACCAACTGCAGCTTCAGCCAGAGCCTGACTCACGTCTGATACAGAAAGCCGCCCCTTCACCACTACTAGAGACCAGCTGCAGCTTCAGCCAGAGCCTGACTCACGTCTGATACAGCCGGCCGTCCCTTCACCACTTCTAGAGACCAGCTGGAGCTTCAGCCAGAGCCTGACTCACGTCTGATACAGCCGGCCGTCCCTTCGCCACTGCTAGAGACCAACTACAGCTTCAGCAAGAGCCTGACTCACGTCTGATACAGCCGTCCGTCCCTTCACCACTACTAGAGACCAACTGCAGCTTCAGCCAGAGCCTGACTCACGTCTGATACAGCCGGCCGTCCACTATAGCCAGCCAGTGCCTGCCAGTGTGCATGGACCCCGAAGCTGGATCTGGTGTTCCAGTGGATGCCTCAGCAAAAAAATATATCAGGATCTGGGATCTTTGTGGATCCCTCGGCCTATTGTGTACTATTGGTTCCAAAAAAGCGTCCCGCTGGGTTGGCCGGCACAGCAATTAAAGGGAATAACTATACCGCCTTGGGAAAAGTATGTGGATTGATGTAGATGAGTGTCCAGATGAGTGGCTCTCATCTCCATCATTTATCATAATTTTCCCAAGGCGTTACACTCCCTTGAACTGCTGTGCCGGCCAACCCAGCGGGACGCTTATTTTGGAACCAATAGTTCCAGGATCTGTTGTCCCATGTGGATCCCGGGACACAGGACACAGAGATCCAGATCTCAGCTGGATCCCAGATCCAGGCACATGTCTATTAGAGACGGAGTGCAGCTAATCATCCAGAGTCTGACTCACGACTGGTACTCGATACTCCCATAGTCCCTCCATTAGTCCGCCGGCTGTGCTGAGGCGTGCTCCTCAGCCTCGTCAACTGTCATTCCAGAGGCACGCGTCCGGCACGCCGGGAGGGCCCGCGGCGCACCGCCGGTAACCCAGGAGGGGGCGGGGAAGCCGCACCCCAGCCGCCGGCCACCGCCGCGCGCAGTAGACTTGTGGCTGAACTGGGTCATCGCCGCCGCCTGTTATGTGGTAATAAAGCTCGGCCAAAGTCTCGCGCTCATACGATTGTGTGAACTTGTTGTACAGTTGTACCAGCGCAGATTGTTGTATAATAGACGGGATTCTCGGCGAATTTGGGGACTATTTGGCACCCTGGCGGCGTATGGCCTGAACTAAGACGGCATAGGATGGCGGCGAATTTCTCCGCGTCCTCTGTAAAATCGTACTATTTTCCCGTGGCTCTCTTCGTGATTTATGCAAATATCCGCTTGTTTGAGACGCTGAAAGTATGTGATCCGTTTTCACGCCACCTTGCACTTTGCAGTATTATGTAATCCAATGGATAAATCAAATGTGCGTCTGCTTTTTCTTGTAGGGAGGTAAAACGCAGCTGGAGTGGTAGAATTTGGTTTGCGGGTCGTCGCTTGTGCACTGTAGTCAAGTTTGCTAAATTTGAAGGAGTTTGAGTTGATTTGTGCGGATGATATGGCCTCCTCATGTTAAACGAAAGCAATTGCATGACTATCAAACAGCCAACCCTGTGTCAAGACTTGGTCATCTGTTGATTTGTTTTTACTGATCTCTTAAATTTGAGTTGGAGATAAATGTCAGGTAGGTAGGTACTAGACATTCTGAAATGGGGAAGGTGCCAGTTGAATAATTTCATGCAGGATGCACCGACGTATCTAATTGTGATTGAAGAGAGTGTAGGTTGTGCTCTGTGTCTGTGGCCCAATGCTGTTGGTTTTGTTGCTGGAATAAGGGGCATAGCCGTTAGGCTCAGGCGTCGGGGAAAGTTCACATATTCACTCTAATGAATTTACAAGGTGACTGTTTAATAGCCTTTTTCACGATGATCATTTTGCGCGAAATGTTTTAAAACATTTTAAAATGTTTTAAAATGTTTTAGAAGTAGCCGTTTTTACGATGGACTAATTAAAAAAATCACCCTAGGGGACCGTAGGGCGAGGGTTAAAACATTTCTTGCAAATTAGTATATCGTGGAAAGGGCTTCTACTAAAACATTTTTAAACATTTTAAAATGTTTTAAAATGTTTCGCGCAAAATAACCCACCGTGAAAACGGCTATTATTAATTGTATACCTAATACCTATGTCTCAAAACATCAGTTTTACAGTGATAAACAGGGACAAGACTGAAGACATCATCTTACTGCAAATTATATATACTTATCTCCATGTTACCCCTTCATACATTTTTATTTATTTATTTAGAGTACAAAAATATATATTAACACGTTGTCGGCAGACTTACTCCACCCTCCTGTGGAGTATGTTGCTCCATTCCCTTCTTACATTTGTATACAGCGCACTACACACGTGTGGCAGTGCAATGAGTAGTTGGTATATGCTTACACATATGTATGGCAATAAGGAAAACACTTTTAAACCACAAAACAGCAGCCGACTCACTATAGTCAAATTATTTTAAGTTGAATGTTGAGTAACTGGAGCCTTTTCGAAAATAGCACGCGCTATACGCATGTTATTGCTTGAGATACTGGAGCGGCCAAGAGTGATGCACACTGGTATAGCATTGAGTGAATGATGGTCAAATAAGAAGAAAGAAGTTTTTTTGTTGCCCTGGGGAGAAACCGATTTAAAGTAAAGTATTATGGCTAAAATATCAGTAGATTAACTTGCCTTGCGCCTGCTATTTCAAAGAAGACACCAGCCACATAAGTCGACGTACAAAAATGGACATCATATTTGACCATTATTCACGCAATGTCAGCCCAGTGTGCGTCATCTTGGCCCGCCTCCATATATTCAAGTAATAATTCATACAGCGCGTGCTATTTTCGAAGAGGCTCCAGTTACTCAACATTCAACTTAAAATAATTTGACTATAGTACTTATCTGTCTTGCACCGCTATCTTGTTGATACTAGCTAGCGCTTTTTCGTCAGATATTCTTATTGCCAGAGCGAGCTGAGGCAGAGGCCAAGCGCACACGGATATGATATCCCCAGTGTTTTGGGCATTTTCTTCAATGATCATGCACCAAAAGAAACAAAAACACACTCAAAATAGTTAGTTGAAGTTGAGCAATGAACATGTTAGCAACAATCTTTTAACCATGATGTATATCATGAATTCACGTTATTCAACATTGTAAATGCAGTGGAAATGTGTGAACTATGACCCAAAATCCCAGTGCTGATCAAGATACCGGACATACTATGGGATCTAGTCTGTTGGAGTTGGATATGGGATCTAGTCTGCGCCTATTAGCATTAATGAAATACGTCTCTTTAATGTGCGCTTATTTTGCATTGTGCTGCAAGAAATAATCAAAGAGAGGGAGCTTGGGTTAACCCACCATTGACCCGGGAGTGGTGGTGGTGGTGGTGGGGAGGTGGTGAATTCTGCCGCTTGACGATTTTTGCACGATAGCTCAAAATCTGACGGAGCTATCAACCTGAAACTTTGATTACCTTCTCCCCCATTAGTTTGACATCTCCGGTGCAAAAATTAAGTGTTTTTGTTTATATTTGTATATAACAAATTAAGTAACGTCACTAAATACGAGTTTGATGATAAAATCAGCTTAACTTGAGTCTTGAACAGGCCGTACAAAGGCCACTATTTAAGGAAAATGCAATACAAAACTTCATTATATTGAAAATTGCAAGGCCTACAAAATGGCTATGTCGGAGTATAATATTTTTTACCCCAACAACACAATAATACATATCTCAGACATATGCCCACAAAAGCAAAATGTTCGAAGATGTAAAATAAAAAAATATGTACATACATGTTGAAGACAGACTTGTGCTTGATTCTGATTAAGGGGAATCAATTCCGATCCCATACCCAGCCAGATGGTTCTGGTTCCGATTCCGAGTCAAATGGATATTTTACTAGGGGAATCGATTTCGAATCCGATTCTAGGGCACCTAAAAAACTGATTCCGAATCTGATTCTATTGTTTCCACTATGCATACAAAATATCTGATCATCTCTCTATTTTGTACAGATAATATTCAATCCACGATTTTGTATAATAGTTATATTAAATATATTACGCATGGTTATTTAAAAATCGTTATCTTGCTACAAGACTTCAAATAGTTTCATGAACCTGATTTTTTAAATTGTCTTTGCTGCAAAATTTGTGACAGTTCAGAAACGTCGAAGTCTAACGAAGGTTCAAAACAATGTTAGTTAGACATACCTATAATCATGATAAATGGACAATTATATAATATATATTGAAAGCTGCTTTTTTCATTATGATGCAAAAGGAAATCAGTGTCTTGAAGTATACGATAATGTTATGGAATAAATAGTATACAAAAGGACATATACAAATACCATAAGCGAAGATCGTTGTATGTCTCTACATGTAAAGTCGAATTACTGATCATGTTGATATATTATTGACCCTCATTAGGCACAACATTATCGGCTAGCTTTGCTTTTTATGCCGATGCTCAAAGAAACAAAACGCCTTCAGGGAATCTTACATTCGTGGTCAGAGTGATTTTTATGGAAATAACACGAAATCACTTGAAATTGCAATTTATTCCGATTCCGACACCATCATTTTCTCAAAATAGTTAACACCACCTGATTCCATTTCTACTCAGATGCCAATGAAATCGAATCCGATTCCAGTACAAGCAGAATCGATTCCGGAATCGGATTCAATTCCATTGGAATCGTGCGCTAGTCTGGTTGAAGAACCGCATGTGCAATGTGCATGGGCGTCGCCACCACTACGGACAGTACGGACAGTGTCCGTACAAGTTGGCAAACCTCCAAAAACTTGTATGGACTGTTCGTACAAGTATGCGGAACCATTTGATGCAGAACTAGAGATATCGATACCTCGAAATGTTTATATTCTAATTATCTCCAGATGGATGGAATATGTGTGACGAGTCGTGACGAATTACCTCTATTGATATAACTTTAAGTCGAAAAAATCCCAACTTAAATGCACAAATGTCCAGTTTCAATGAAGCGTTTTCCGCCTGGAGTTCGGAATAGGAGTACATATGTGTGAAAATGGCAAGAGGCATTGACGAGCCTCTGATTGCAAAAGGCCTTGCATTGCTAACATGTTAAGCTGCTTAGTGGGCAATGCTTGATGTGAAAGCGGGTAGGTACTGAGAGTTTGGGTTTGGGGACGATATTGGCGGTCCCGGTATAGTTAACGAGATATTGCGAAATACGCGAGGGAGAAAAACAAAGTACTCTCATGTTAGTGACCAGTCCACAGTGGCCCCACCACAGGGAGGACGTGTCCCCCAACATGCTCGAATGTTAAAATTATGCCTTCGGGCATTACATGGAAAGAATCAACTTCAGAATGCCTCTGTCCCACCCACCACCTTAACCCTCGCCCTACGGGGAGACAGGCCTGACAGGCCACCCAGATGTTTTTATTGAATAACCTTTTACACATAATGTGCATCTTTCTGAAATTTACCGTAGCTGAGTTTACAATAATTATACATATCCTGTCGGAATTTCGCCGAAATCAGTTGAGTAATTTCGGAAATAAGGACGTTTTGATGACGTCATGTTCGTAAAATTACGATAAATTTGTGAAAAATCATAGAAAAAAAGTTGTTGAGCACATTGCAAACGGAAAAACTTAAGACGTAAAATTTCAATTTCTTTAATAATGAAAAATTTCAGATAAAAAAATCGTTTTTTCCCCAAAACGTCGAAAAACGCCTTTTTTAAATTCCCACAGAATCAAAATGTTATGGTGCCCGCTCGTTGCCAAATAAAATCAGTGTCATTGGGGAAAAATTGTTTACTGGGGCTTCATTGTTAGCATGTTTTCAGACGCCCCGAGCGTGGTCCCCCAAACATATCTACACATGTTATGATGCTGTGTGCGATCTGACTATAGTTTCGGGTGAGTGAGGTGTTGGCGGCTGCGGTGTGGTGAGGCGGGGTCCGGTCGACGTGGGACCGCCGCCGGCCACCGTCCGACCGACGGGGTCGCCATAAAAGCCAGAGCACGCCGACAGAGGGCATCAGTTTGTGAGAGCAGACGCAGCGCGCGCACCTCTCCACCCGCCGAACCATGAAGGTAGCGGTGCACCGCCAGTGGCACCGAACAGCGGCCGGCCCGTCACGGCACTGTACTGGCTCAGCTGGCACGGACGTGCTCTCCTGTCCCACAATGGAAACACAACACCCGTCGCTAAGGAAACCTTAAGGTTGTTTCATGAAGATATATTATATCAAACTTGAAAAAAAGATCGGTTAAAGCTAACCGGAATGGGACACACCAACTGATATTGATTACAACAGCCTCGACAAATGCAATTACAGTTTTACGAATTGGTCCGTTGCATCCACAAATGATCGCTGTTGTCGGTTCCCTTTGCCCGCATCTTATGAAGACCAGCTTGAGTCATCAGATTGTGTTTCGGTTGCTTCAGGTGCTTCAAGTCTCATGAAAAATTGTTATTCTTTGATAAATCATTAACGCGCGCCATGGGGCCTCTAATAATTACAAGCCCTGGAGGGAGGCAGATTTCGCCCTCCCACTATAATCTAAAAAACACGTAATGTAGCTACAGGCAGAAAATGGCTTTAGATAGCTTGAGACAAGCTCCCTCGAAAGTGTGTGGGTCTTCTTTAAGTCAGGTCAATATTGAGGTCACCAGAGGTCATCAAAGGTCATATTTTCCAGATTTAGGACTTCACTCCAGAAACCCCCACATATATCGGGTCAGCTTAGTAACAAACGAAACAAAAATAGAACGCTCTTGCTTTTTTCAATAACCCTCGTCCTTTTAAATTTGAGCTCAGCTCAATAGTTAGGGCTTCAGAGGTAAGTAAAGGTCGAAAAGGGTAATTTTTTGTCAAAACTTGATATACGCTAATAGCTTTGTATCTAAAAAATGAAGCATTACGTTTGACATAATGTTTTTGGCGTCAAGTGCTTCACATCGGCCCCCAACGGAGGGGAATTGGAAGCGTCACGTGACATGACGTCACGTGGGCAGTGGGCTTGCAAATTTGGCAGAGCTATTCGGGCATCAACTGCCCACTTTTATGAAGGTTTCAATTCAGGTCATCTCAGGTCAGGTCACCAGGACAGGTCAAGTGATTTTATCCCCAAAATGTTTGCGGTCGTGCCAAAGCCACAGTGTTTGTTTAAGAGATTTGAAACTTGCAGGATTGCATAAGACCATAAGTACATACAATTCCTCCGTTTCGAATTTGTTGTATCGGTGACCCAGGGTCAGTTCAATTCCGTGGCCTCCTACTATAAATAAATTTGAAAATATACAACTGCTTCCTATTCAGAGAATATGCATTATATCTGGGCAATGCTTTTAGAAACATATTGTTTAAGCTCAATATTGATGATCCAGTTGTAATTGTTGCTGAGTGATCTCTGGAAGGTCAGCTGAGGTCATCTCAGGTCACAAGCACTTTTTGCTATTAACTCTTGATATAATGCAGCATAGAGACGTGCATATGACATCACTGTGTTTGTCTCGTTGAATCGCGTCGCCTCACATGCAACATGACCTACCCGGGTCACCAAATGGCCTTGAAGCAAGGTCATTTTTTAAGTTGATCTAACTAGGTCACCATAATTATAGTTCGAAGCGCCTTGGTGAGACAAAGACAATGGTGTAAAACTATTGCTGTATGTCTAACCAATAAAACGATATTTATGAAAACGTTTTGGGAAAAATGTCCTCTTGATCTTTGGTGATCTCGGGACCCAGGCAATTGACCTGAGCTTAAATTTAAGAACACTTCAGGAGATTGCATTCCACATGAGCTTTCGATTGCTTTTTCTAATCGCTATTATAGTTTCCGGGTCAAGTGATGATCCAAGAAGGTTGTCATGTTGCATATTGGGAGACTCAGACGTGTCGCGGCAAGACAAACACATTGGTACTGTTTTCACTTCTCTATCTTACATTGGTACTGTTTTCACTTCTCTATCTTTATTTTGTCGAGAGTTATTGCCAAAAAAGTGTTTGTAAACTAAGTGCTGGTGACGAAATTGACGCCACCTTAAATCACTGATATAGATAATTCGAGATAAATAAACTATAGACACTTATGGCCTGATGAAATCCTGCAAGTGTGAAACCGATCGACGCAAAACTGTCGCTGTGGTACGACCGCGCAAACGCTTTGGACGTCTTGTGACCTGATCGGGTTACCTTACCTGAGATGACCTGAAGTCAAGAATTTCACATATTATGAATCTTATCTTCATATTTTGATTTTCAAGATAATATTTTGGGGATAATAATTTTGAACAGGTGTGCAAAAAACGGCGACACTGCGCGCTACCGTTTTTTGCTATCATTTCAAAACTTTAGTGTCGGGCGGATTTTCTCTGCCCCCTCCCCTCCCCTCCATGGCGTGTGTTAATATGAAGGCTTTCATTTTCAACGCATTTTGACGAAACGAGAAATAAAACTGATCTACGAACTTTCTTAATAAACCTTGATTTTGTATTCACCACTACCGTTTTTTCCGTTTCAGTTTTCATCGTTGCTGGCCTGCTGGCTTGGGCTGCGGCCGACAGCACCCGGCCCCTTACAAACTGCACCGGCCCCTTATCGCCCGGCCCCGGCATCTTACCGCCCAGCCCTCGGCCCCTTATCGCCCGGCTCCGGCCCTACAACCCGGCCCCGGCCCCTTATATCCCGGCCCTTTTTTTGCCCCCCCCCCGTACAACCGGGCCCCCTACCACCCGGAAGCCCCAGTAACAAGGAGGAGGCCAGGCCGTACGCCTTCGACTACGCCGTCAGCGAGCCAGTACTCGGCGCCTGACTTCGCTGCCAACGAAGAACAGTGACGGGCAAGCAGACCACCGGCTACTACAAGGTGAATCTGCCCGACGGCCGCATCCAGACCGTCCACTGACACGCGACCACTATTGGTGGATACCAAACGCCGAGCACCTAACGAGGGAGAGGCCCCAGTACCCCGAGCGATCACAAAGCCCACTCCCTACAAGCCCGGCCCCGCTCCTACCGGCCCGCCCCCACCTACAAGCCCGCCCCCACCTACAAGCCTGCCCCCACCTACAAGCCTGCTCCCACCTACAAGCCTGCACCTACCTACAAGCCTGCCCCTTCTTACAACTAAGCCATTTTTAAGTGAAGGTTCTGTGAGTGAAAATTGAATGCGTTATTTATTTTGTGTTACATGTGTTGTGTCCTGTTTCTGGCAATAAATGCTCTGAACATTATGCGCAATAGCATATGATGTCTCTTCACTGAAACATATAGCCGTTGAAGATATATAATCTGAGACTGGGCGATGATTGATGATTTATAGCATAATCACGTTCCTAAATCAGCAATCACCATGGTTGCTGAGACTTTCGTTACCTGTGCTTGTTATGCTGTTATGCTGTAACTGACGCGCACTGGAGAGGGGTAGCCAGTATGCCACTAACACGCCCTGGAGAGGGTGGGGCACCCCCCAGAAGATCTTCGAGAACCGCTCGGCCGATTTCGATGGGACAAACACCATTCGATTTTTCGTGACGAAATCTTTCTTTTTGGACCCCGAAATTGCTCTTTTGTTCAAAAATGGGGGGCCAGAGGGAAAAAATACGAAAATTTGGGGTGTTTTTTAAAGGTCATTGTGGCCATGTGATTAGACCGATTTCCATGCAAAAAACGTTTCTGAGCTTCCAATGTCATGCTCTTCAATGTGTGATAGGGACAAGTCCAAAATGGAAAAATCATAGGCGTACTCCGGTATAAAAAATGGGGGGGATTTTTTATAAACAAAACAAATTGTGTTTTTCCTTAGTGTTTGGGACGTGGGAACGTCACATGTGGGCTTTGTTGCTGTAATTTGTTAAATGTATTCAATTGTGCATAGGTGGATTCAGGTAAACAACGTGAAGGGCACCATGTTGCGGAACACCTTTATCGTCTTGCTTATTTGAAGTTGGGCCTAAATTGACGGAGAATGTCGCCTCCCATTTTATGTACCTGAGTTCGCTTCTGCCCAAAATATGTATAATCCAATTATGTATGATGTACAAAGCATCTACTTAGCTTCTGGCGCTTTTATTCCCACCGCAAATACGAAGGAAGTATGCGCCGCACACCCGCATTCGGGAAACGGATCCTTCCAAAAAGCATGGGACCCTGGAGCCGCCTCTACAGGGCCGATTTTTTTCAAAAATTTCACAGAACACGCGTCAATCATATTTTGGAAAAGTCAGAAAGTTTCAAGACGATAGACGCAATGGTTCAGAAGCGGCGGGCGAAAAACTACCGGAGGGCCCCGCAGGGAATAGGGTTAAGTGCCCCCCGCCCTTTAGATCTCAGAAAGTATGAGAGCTAGAGCATTTACACTTACAGGGCTGGTAGTTACTATCATGATCTACATTCTCTAAAAGTTGAGCGACCTTAGGTCAATATCTTAAAGGTCAAACGAGATCACGAAGGTCAAATCTGCCCAAAATCACCATTTTGGGACTTTGACTCTGTGACGTCACAGGTCACCAGCATTGTGTCTAAGCTTGTGTCCGGGGATGAACATGAACACTGGATACCGAATGGCGTTTGAATCGTCCCGATCTGACTGAACTAGCTCTGAAGATATCACTTCGCCGACCTCGATTCTGGCCGCCATTTTGGAATTAAAATACATATAACTCAAAAATTTACTGACTGATTTCCAATTTTGCTACGTCAAACGATCCGCTATTGTGTTTCCGTAAATGTCGCATTAATACCACTTCCTTGCGTTGCTTTGCTTGCGAGCTATTCACGAAAAACATGTGGGGGGCACAAAAAAGCCCCGTCCAGTGCGCATGCTAAAGCGGCGTAGCGCCCAGATTGCGGCCACGAGCCAAATCGAGGTGTTTCACTGAATTGATCTACCATAGGGATTTTGCGCCGAAATAGCACAACAACTCTCCCTGTAAAAAACGAGTCAGGCCTGCATCATTAGCTTCACGCTCTTAAAACCCGCGCCCGGGTGGGCCTCCGAGACAACTTCGCCATGGTGGGGGGGGGGTCAAAATGACCACCCCCCGTCTAACTCGAAAACGAAAAGAGATAGAAAGGACGCGGAAAAAAAGCTTTAAATCTCTCAAACGTGTACATTCGAAGTTACACAGAACCATTTTTAGCTTAAGTCAATATTGAGGTCACCAGAGGTCATCAAAGGTCAAAATATTCACAGTTTGGACTTCGAAATTCGAGCAACCCCGTATATCTCGATAAACTATATAGCTGGAACAAACGGAAACAAGCAATCGAAAGCTAATTAAATTTTGCATTTGCATTGGTTGTCCTCAAAATTGATCTTCAGATCAATAGTTTTAGGCTCCAGAGGTCATCGAAGGTAAAAAATCAGTTTTTGTAGATTTTGTTTTCCTTTATAACGTTTTATCTAATTAATGATAAGCAAATGACTTTAACACCATCGTGTTTGTCGTGACAAGGCCTCCCGAAACATATACATGTGACCTTCAAGGTTAATTTCAAAATTTGACTTCAGGTCAAGGTCATTTGGTGGACCTGGCTAGGTCATGTTGCATATGGGTAGATCAGCCAACAGCAAACACTAGTGGTGTCAACCGATCGTCTCTATCTTTTTTTCTTATCCAAAAGTTATTAGCAAATAATTGCTGATGACCTCAGATGACGCTAAATGACCTTGTAGAGATCAATAAGCAACAGAATGCACCTTGATCATGCCAGAACGAGCCCCAAAAAAATATGATTCTAGATGAATTAGCTTGAATCAGTCGTATATTTTCTGCAATTGGAAGCATGTTTAGTTTTCCCATTCGCTTGTAATGGGGAGGTCAAAAATTGACCTGACCTTAGGTACCGATTACAAAAATCCAGATTGAAGCGAAGTTGTAGGTACTATAATTCTTATGAAATCCTGCAAGTTTCAAATCTTTCGAACAAAAACTGTGGCTTTGGCACGATCACAAACATTTTTGAAGACAACGTCACTTAAAGTGACCTGATGACCTGACCTCGGTTGACCTGAAGTAAATTTTTTGTCAAAGTGTGGGCAAATGATGTTTAAACAGCTAGGCAAAATTTGGCGGCGCTGCGCGACGCCGTTTTCCCGCTATTCCGGAAAAACATCAGGGGGGTCAAAATGACCCCCTCCCCACCAGGGCGAGGGTTATATAATGATCCTTGTTTCAATCTCCGTAGTAATCATTTAGTTAAAATTGTATTAAGTAATATTCCAGTTGGTACCTGGGGGTTCAAGGAGGCAATGTCAGGCTCTTTTAGTATGGCAGTGACCTTGGAAAATAACCAAATTTGAGTTTACCTGTTCTTATGCTTAACGCTTAGGGCAGAGTACCAGCAGCTTCACTCTTTATTTAAAGCGTTATCAATTATCTTTCGAACGGTACCTTTTTCGAGCTCCTGTGATGTTAACTCGCGCGGTACCAAGGGGGTCGCAACAGTTCTTGCATAGCAAAAATGGTGAAATGTGGATTCCCGACAGACGTGGGTTCGAATCTCGACAGGGACATATTTTTCACTTCACTGCGCGTGAGGTGACAGCCAATTTTGTCGCAATAAGAGCACCTTCGACAAACACGGGCTGCGATATCCCGTTTCGAAATATTCACAAGCACTGACAGCAAGGGCGGATCCAGCTAATTGGACGGGGAGGCGGCGGGGGCGGATTTAGCTGGTGCCTTGAGGGGAGAGCGCAATACTTGAGTCAAAGCGATAAATTGAGTCTCCTCTCCCGTTTGAAATAACCACTAGCATTTACAGCAGTGGCAGATCCAGCTAAATCCACCTAGCATATCCAACCAAATCCACCTAGCATATCGAGTGGCGCATCCAGCTAATTGGACGGGGGAGCAGGTGCGGATTAAGCCTGATGTGCGTCAAGTAAAAGGAGCAAAACACGCGTAAAAGCAGGTGTACTTGTGATAAATCAGGTATCTTCTCCCCTTTTGCAATGACCACTAGCACTTACAGCAGTGGCGGATCCAGCTAAGTCTAGCTCGCATATCAGGCATCCACCATGCTATGTAAGTGCACACAGCCTTTATCTTAAGAAATGCAGCGACAGTCACAAGTTTATTTACACGCATAGCGGAACGTGGTTTGTTACACATCAGCACCACAGGCATACGATATATACGCAGCGGTTCGCCTCTAGAAAGGTCTCAATCAACTAAGTACAACTTTGAGGTAACCGCAAAGTTCACTTAAATACTGCATGAAGTGGGTATCCCTAACCACATAACAATAACTAATTAATAGCCGTTTTCACGATGGCTTATATTGCGCAAAATGTTTTAAAACATTTTCAAATGTTTTAAAATGTTTCAGTAGAAGCCGTCTTCACGATGGACAAATTTGCGATAATTTTTTAACACTCGCTCTACGGTGACTAGGGCGAGTAAACATTTTTTTTTGCAATAGTCGATCGTGAAAGCGGCCTACATCTAAAACATTCAAAACATTTTAAAATGTTGTAAACCATTTCGCGCAAAATAAGCCATCGTGAAAACGGCTGGTAACTAAAAGCAAACCAATAGTGCAATAACTCACACTATAATTTAACACTAGCAACACATCACACAATAACTAAACAATAGCAACACACAATAACTACACAAAAACAACAATTGGGTACAGGACCAGGCTCTACGTGCGAGACTACGATCCACAGCCGGCGCAGCACTGTGATATTCACTAATACCATAGGCAGCGGTTTACCGCCTGTACAGCCTGTTTCATTTGCGTTGGGCCTGGTTGGGTAACGGATCTCACCCTCATGTTCTGCGTGTGGTTCAGCGCCTCCACTTGCTGCTGCTGAAATACTTTCAGGGACTCGAAATGTTCTATCAGCATCGGTACATGACACAACATGTGGATGTAGTTAGGAAGCTCTTTCGAAGCGAACGACTTTCGGAATTGTTTAGTGAAGGCCACTACTGCCACCCTAAGCTCCTCAAGGACAGGTACATCCGAGTTGAGCTGCTCCTTCAGCTGGACGAAGCTCTTAACAACTGCCACGACAAGGTCTGCTCTGGAGGGTGGCATTAGAGTGTGGAGCACAGACTCTTTGAGGAAGATCGCTGATATCATTTTCTCCCTCTTTGATCTGTCCAGATTTGAAAACCTGAGCTTTCCATTCTCATCGCGCAGATGAAACGAACTCAAGTTGTGATGGCGACACACACACATAAACTCGTCAAGCTGCCGTTTGTTCATAAAGTTACAGCACCGCACAAGCAGCTGGTCTGTCACTCGCAAGTATAAGTGCAGGATATCTATTAGCCGTTTTCACGATGGATTATTTTGCGCGAAATGTTTTAAAAACATTTTAAAATGTTTTAAAATATTTTAGTAGTAGCCGTCTCCACGATGGACTAATTTGTGAGAAATGTTTTACCCTCGCCCTACGGTCCCGTAGGGCGAGCCGCGAGGGTTAACACTTTTTTTCGTCAATTAGTCCATTGTGAAAGCGGCTACTACTAAAACATTTTAAAACATTTTAAAATGTTTGAAACATTTCGCGCAAAAGTACTCCATCGTGAAAGCGGCTAAATTAAAGGGAATATAGCACCTTAAATTATTTTTAACTGAGATAGCCAGATTGTCGGTGTGCTGAGAAAACCCCCAAATCCGAAATTTTCTCCCTCCAAAGCGACCTAGTGCTGATTTCAACGCAAAAACCGTTGGTCATATGGGTCATATTTCAACGTCACAATGCCCGTGACGTTTCGGCATCACGTCATCAGTAGTTACTCCACTGTTGATTGCCACCGCACTCGCTTTTGAACCGTCCGCACCCAGTAGTTAGTTACCTTGCGTCCGCCCGACCGCACCACGCTCGTCAGGCGCTCGGTACACTAGTGGTTCACGTATGCGGCCCCACGTCCCCTACCTGGCGGCGACGAGCGCCGTCACCCACCAGTCGCGTTTCACGCCTAACCGGTTGCACCCATCGTGCGTGCCGGCACAGCAGCTCAACTGGGCGGGTGCAAAGTTGCCTTCGATGCCTCCTTGTCGGACGGACACAAACTCGCCTTTGGTGAGCGCAATATTGTGCTGACGTCACATGTAAACATATTTACTATTTTTCCAATTACAACAAATTCTGACTTTTTTCGCAAAAATGAATGCCGGACCGTAATCAGGGCATTCTTCTTCATCATTCTACATACTTTTCCCAAGGTGCTATATTCCCTTTAACACAAACTTGTAGCGCGTCACGTCGACCAGGGGCGGCTGCTTGTAGCCCGGATCACTGGGTCGTAAGACAGGAAGGGAGATCGAACCATCTCGTGCCTGCTTGAACCGGACCTTACACTTACCATCCACACAGCAAGTACCCCACCTTCCCTTGTTACAGGAGCAGTAAATGCAGACGTCTCTTCCATTGGCACTCTTGTACCCAAGATACAACAGGATGGATTTCAGGTCCGCGCACAGATAGTACTCGACCCGCACCTGCCGATCCCAGAAGTCAATTACGGGGTTGAGCTCTGCCTCAACACGCTTCCAAACTCCCGAGTCTCGAACGAGTTCATAAGTCTCTGCGCCAGGAAGACTGATGACTGGGACAATGTGCTTAGCGCTTTGGGTTCCTGGCTCGCACACCAGGGACAGCGAAAATGTCACAGCGCTGCAGTTCCTTGTCGGGTTGTGTCCGTCCACAGACACCTTGACACGCGCTGGTCCACTGCACTGGCACTTTGATACCAGGTGCTTCAGCAGCATCGCTACGTCGGTGGCGTGTTCGTTTAACGAGTTTCTGGCGCTGCTGACGCGTTCCTCTGACGGCTGATGGCGCCCCTTCAAACGGCGGTATTTTCGCATGCTGACCCCTGCCTGATCAAGCTCGGTGACTGTCTTTCTTGGCGACTGTTTGGGCATGAGGAAATGCTCTTGTCCTGTGATTTTTTTTTATTTCTTTCAACACGTTGCTTTTTAAACGTCTAACGTTTCGAGGGCTTCTTCCCGGTACCTGGGGCTCTGGTTTTGCCTTGCTCTTCGTCTTGGCTAAGTCTCTCTCCAGATATCTGATGTTGGTTTGGAGGCAGTCAACAAATGCCTTGACGGCGGCATCTCCCACGAAGTACTTAACTTTGATGGGAGGTGCTTTTGCCACTTTTTATGTAAGAGATGCACTTGCTTTGTACCTTTTGACACATCTTTCGTTAACCTACTCAGATACTGAGCTATGTGACGTTTGTCAAAGGTGGCCGGTGTCGCTCCATTAAAGGCACCTGTTAGCAGTGCTAACCAAATTTGCCGCGACCCCTATTATCGCACTGCTTGCAAAAGTTTCGGATGGTGGCTCCTTAATATGATATACATGTTTGTAGTCGTTCAAAAGTTGTAAACAACATTGACCATGCTTACCTAGCAGAGTAGACTTCGTACTAAGAATTTTGATTTACTACATGCATTTTCTATTACGTTCTAATTTACCTGTATTTCGATGCTTGGTTTCCATATCAAGCAAGGCTACCAAAGAGACAAACTGGCCATTTAGGCACGCCTAACCCAGCTAAAGCCAAAATCTTGCTGAAATTCTTGCGCTAGGTCCACTTATATCGGCTTAATAGTTTGCCCTTATCCGATAGTAGCCCAATCTGCCTTGATGAGGCTCCTCTAAGCGAAGTCTATTTAACTAACACTATTATAGTAAGTAGCGCCACCAGTCATAGACAGCTATTTCGTTTAATGACCTAATAACGAATAACTCGTTTTGAATAACTAAATTACTCGATAGGTGCTATTGGCTTGCTATTGGCCGAATGTTGATTCCCTACATTGCAAAGTCTGCATAGGAAAGATAGGGATGTGCCCGGAACGTTGCCTAACCCAGCCACGGAAGGCTGGCGCCGCCACTGACTTGGTGTTCTGGATATCTACCTTCGCTGGAGCTGGCGGTGATGCTGCAACTTTATCCTTCAAAACCGTTCAATTGCTGCCGACTCTATTACTACATGACGAGGACCAATGTTCAGGAAACCGACGACCTCGCTCAAAGGCACAGCGAGCTGCAACATTGTCTTTTAATGTAGCCACTCGAGTCCCCGACACGAGAGTTGAGACCGTCTAGATGGCCAGGTCACGGCACACGTGAATTTTTGCCGTCACAGTGTAGAGCTCGACCTTCTGCTTCTTTCTAATGCTGAGAACCACTGACTCTGCGTACACGGTGAGTTGACCCTCCTTGATGGAGCATGAGTCCTTAATCAATCCTTCGAATATCGTTTTATGCTCCTTGAAGAGCGCGACCTGGGAGGCGGTACATGTCTGCTGCACGACGAAGTGGTCGCGCTTCGTGGTCTGCGCACCCCGGGCAGCCACTCTACGAAGGACCGAGAGATGTTCACCACCTGCCGAAACAGGGATTTGTGTTAACCCGCGCGGCGTAGGGGTCTCCAGCCGAAAGCGCGGCGTAGGGGGGGGTAATTTTTTACCCCCTCCCTCGTATCTTCCTAACCAATAACGGCAGCGAGACGCGCAAGGCGGCGATCGAAAGCTCTCAATGAAACGAATCGAATGCACATCCGAAATTTTCTAAGTTAGGTCAAATGCCAGGTCACGGTCAGGTCATATGGAAAATTCGAGTTAATTGAGTTAATGGTTCATACTTTCAATTATAACCTTTGATTAAGAACTATCCAATGGCAGTATAACGCTTCTCAAAGGTGAAATACTCTCTTGCATTAAGTTAAAAGCGAATTTGGCATGCAAAGGTCAAGGTCAGGATCAGTCACCAAAAAGGTCCCTGATCACTCAACGAAATCTTGTGACACAATGGTTTAGGGTGTTATTTAACGTAAAAATCTATAAACAGTCATTTTAACAACTGACCCATGAAAGGGTCGAAGATCAGTCATCCAGGTCAAAACTGGAAACTGACTAATATTGATAAACAATGCATGTTCTAGGTCAGTTTCGTCTCTTATACAACGAGAAATTTACATATCTGTATCAGGTCAGAAAAATAAAAATACGTCTTACCTACTTATGCTTGGAGAGCAATCAGTCACTGAAAAATGAAAGATATTACTTTGAAATTTGGTTTGGGTATTTCTTACACTTAGTTCTCTTACATATACTCCGGTTTTTGAATACCTTGAAAATTTTCAATTTTTTAGGAACATTTGTAAAAAATCATTTATTTTTATTTTGGGAGGTCAAAAACCTAAAATTTTAGAAAACCGAAATTGTCATTTTGTAGAGAATCAAATTTCCTTCCTTTTTACAGTTTTGCGATTGCAATTTGCATTTAATCTATGTTTTCTACGATGCATCAAACATTGATCGTTATTCAACCCAAAATGTCATGACATGACGTCATCAAAACGTCATTATCTCCAAAAGTTCTGATTTGTTTCGATTGTTTTTTTTTTAGTAAAGCGTCAAATTGATGCTGGATAATGTACTGAAACTTTTACGTCGTTATCTGTTATATTTTTCAAGTTATTGCGGAAATCCGGGAGGGGGTAATATTTACCCCTCCCCTACGCCGCGCGGGTTAATGTGGTTCATTATGAGAATTAAACACAATTGACTAGCTTTATAAGTATATGCAATTGGGAACATTTCGGATATTGTAATAAGCTTATATGTATGTATGTAATTGTGTATGCGTGTTATATGTAATTAAAATACATATAACTCAAAAATTGACTGACCGATTTCCAATTTTGTTACGTCAAATGATCCGCTATTGTGTTTCCGTAAATTTCGCATTAATACCACTTCCTTGCGTTGCTTTGTTTGCGAGCTATTCACGAAAAACATGTGGAGGGCACAAAAGTGCCCCCCTCCAGTGCGCGTGCTAAAGCGGACCGGCGCTGAACAACTGACAGACCGAGACTAATCAAATTGTGACATATATTTGACTGGTCCATGTCATTGTCCTTTCTGTCCTCCGTTTCGCGCTGATCATCGACCCCTCAGAAAAGAAACTGAGCCATCTGTGTGGACAATTTTAACCCGCATCGTGCCGGTGCTCGACGCCATCTGCAACGTGCCGGGTGGGTGGAGGTGGTGTTTAGACAACCCTCGAGCTCAGCTCCTATGGGACGAAGACAAAAACAGAAACAAATGTTCGAAGTCTCTCGAAATGGACATTCGTAGTTACTCTGGTCATTTTTTGGCTCAGGTTGATATTAGGGTCACCAGAGGTCATCATAGGTCAGATTTGCTAGTTTTAGGACTTCGATTCGAAAACCCATAAATATATCGGGAACGATGATAGCTAGGAAAAAATATCGCAAATATAATTGCCAGCCAGTCTTAAAATTTTAGCTCAGGTCATTGAAGGCTTTAGAGTTAAGTGTATGTACATATAAATCAGCAAATTATTAATGAAACCAAGAATCAGAAGTGCCAACCAAGCCAACAGCCCACCAAGCAACCGTTAGAAGTCTACAGATGGACCTAGGCGCCGGGCAGCCGAGGTCAGGTCAGACCATGGATGTGATGAGCTAGGATGGGGAGGTGAACCGACGTGTGCGTGTAATATATCTTTGGAACAAGTGGGCAATGATCATATGTCTGGCTTTACTAATATTTTTGCCGAAAAGAAGAATGTCAAGTTTACTTTGAGCCGAGAGATGATCGAAGTCAGGCAAAATAATTATTATCACTTGGAAAATGTTAATCGATGAGTGTTGTGTAGGGGCACCAGAGTATGTAGTGGATGGTGTTGTCGTTGTGGTGTCCGGAAGTGCATGACGAGCTTGGTTTGTTGTGGTGATTGGTTTTAAAGAGATGTGCGTTTAGAGTCAAGTCGACAACATCACGAAGCCTTCTATGGTGTGTGTTTCCTATCTTTGTGTCGTACGAGTACAATGGTGGTGGCTCTGGTGCCTCAAATCGCTGCCAGATCTGATATTGTGATACATAAAAAGATCAGATACATCAGATCTGATCTGATCTGATCTGATACATCAAAAAACGTTTGAATTACGCTTTTACTTTGCCCCCCAATTTAGTGACCTGCACACGCCTATGATTTTTGAATTTTAAGCAATCGTCATCACATATCAATTTACTACTCAATGTCTATCGATCACTGTTGATTGAATTAAAATAGGTTAATAAACATGGCAGCTGTGTTGGATCAAAAATACCTCTAATTTGTGTACTTTTTGGCCCCTGTTGCCTCCCTATATAAGATTTATAAAATTCGTTTTTTTAGAAATGTAGATCATGTTAAGGTGAATCGACCACCGTTCGATTTTTGCAAATCGGACGGGTAGATCTCGAGATCTCCGGGGGGGCCCGAATATGCCCCCCCCCCTGCCACTAATAGGGGTAGCCGGGAGCCTGCCACTAATAGGGTTAAAAGAAAATGGCATGCTCTTTAAGCATCGGACGGCGCTCTTTGATCACTGACGTCCTCAAATCTTCTCCCGAAATCGGGGTGAAACAACGGGAGGAGGTTGAAGGAGTACGCTTATAGTGCGGCTGATATAATTGTTCTTGTCAACATAAATCCAACCTTCGACGCAAACAGCTGATACCGCCTCTAAACTCCTCTAATCGTTCCCGTGGCGGCCCCCATACGCTGCTCTGGCTGCTTAAACTTCTTTAACTCCCTCCTGGAAGGAGCTTTCTACTGTTCTTATTTGTGCCATGTCCATTGTATCACTGAAGCTTATTTGTCTATCGATTATACTTAGCCCGCGCACTGGCAGGGGGTTCGCGCCGAACACGAATGCAGGGGGGGTTGATTTTCCGCCCCCCGTGAATCTCCAAAACTACGCAACGTAGCGACAACGCGAAAAAACCGGTATTAGATAGGCTCGTAGGCGAAGCTTATCGAAAAGTAGTTCAGCCTTTTCTTGTTATCAGGTCACAAATTGAGGTCACCAGTGGTCACCCAAAGGTCAGATTTTCCGGTTTAGACTCTTTTAGGACTCTTTTCCAGAAACCCCCGATTGATTCGGGAACTATGATAGCTAGGAGCAAATGGATTCAGAGAACGCATCGATATGCTATTGAAATTTGCAATCGCAATCAGGCACCATAAAATTTGAGCTTCAGATCAATAGTAGGCTTCCAGGGTCATGAAGGTCAAAAATACTGTTTTTAGCAAACAGTTTTTCTGAATAGCATGTACCTAATAAAGATAGGGAAAATATTTTGAGCCCATCTGTGTTTGGCTCGATTAGGCGCTTGGTGAAACACTAACACGGTGACTGAAGGTCAACTTCACAATTTGACCTCAGGTCAAGGTCATTTGTGACCCAGGTAGTCATGTTGGCATATTTGAGCACGGCGGCTAGACGAGACGAACACATTTGTTGTCACACTAATCGTCTTTCATCTCTTTTCTGTCAAGATTATAGGCAAATCATTGTGATGACCTCGATGACTCAGATGACCTCAATGGACCTTGTATCGAAAACCACTAGAGCACAATTGCACCGTTATCATTTAAAATGAGCTAAAATAGCATTGATTCTGAACGAATTAGCACTGATATCCAATGCAATTTCTGAAAGGGAAGCCATTTGGTTTATTTCCCATTCACTGATAATGGGGAGGTCAGGAAATTGAGCCTGAACTTTGGTCACAGACACGGACAAATCCGAGAATTAAACGAATATAGTACTGACTATTCTGATGAAATCCGGCAAGTTCAAGCTTTCGAAAAAAGACTGTGGCCTTTGGCACGAAGCGCAAACATTTTTGAATGTGAGGTCACTTTGACATGGACTTGTGACCTGACCTGAGATTAAACCTGAAGTCAAAACTTTTCCAAAGTGTGGGTAATTGATGCCCAAACAGGTGTACGAAGTTTGGCGGCGCTGCGCGCCGCCGTTTTCCCGCTACTCCTGAAAAACCTGAGGGGGGATGGAAATCACCCCCCCTGCAGTGCGCGGGTTAGAACAATGAGTCATGAAAACAATCAAGCCTTTAAACCTCAGAATGCAAATGAAATTCGAACGTAACAGTAGCATCGGACGTTACCCTTTTATTTTTGCTCTCTCGGAATGGTATGGTACAAATAAGATGGAGTATTATTGGCAGAGGTAACACCTATCCCCCACAGACATACTTGGTTAGAAAGAATGCTAAAAAGCAAGGTAAAAACGGTGTAAGACATTAACTTGTAATTCATACATAGTCCAGCGCTGGAAAGTGTGGCACTAAAGTTGCAAAACGTTGCGACCTTAAGATTGGCTCTGATTTACCTATAATTTGGCACAAATAGTCAGCTAGATGAGGATAACAAGGGCAGCCTTGAGGAGAACTACATTTCTAACATTTTGGAATCACCGTGTTAGCCTGGACCACTCCAATGTGTATGTTGTAGTGTTAGAGTTGGGTATGGCCTATTTTACTTGCTGCTCACTTCTGTTCCGTTCTCGTGACCTTATAACTATAATTGTGGTTAGTCTTTATGTTGGATTAATCTATCGTCTTACAGTGCTAATTTCGGAGATGCAATTATTGTTCTCGGCTTCGTTTGTTTTCTTCCTGATGTGTTCTAGCCCTAGCTATGATTTCCCGATGTTTCGTTGGTGTCTGCGAGCGCACGTGACTGAGAGGTGGCCGGGAGCTGTCGGTGGGCTGACGTAATACAAGTTGCAGCAGTGAAGAGTCCAAGTGTGTCCTTCGCGACTGGTGGCCGACTATATGTAGACCAATTTGCCGTCTCTGAAATGCAAGTAAAAGTTGATGTTTGAATGCAATATTGCTACTTCAACCCGCCAGTAATGTACATATTGCAAATTTTAAAATATTTATTTCAGTACACCACCGTAGCGTCAAAACCAAAGAGATAAAAAGGATGTAACCGTAAAGCATAATCAAATCCGTCCAATACCCACCCAAAATGTATTTTTGCTTACAAACATGAAGGCTATAGTTGCAAGTTTAAAATTACGCTGCAAAACCTATTTAATTCAGAGTATCGATTTAGTTCGGATCGATCTGCGACGGCACAACAACACATAGCAAAAACAAGGGAAAAGCATGCTCCGCGCAAAACGAACCTCCCTTGGGCGGACACAAAATTGACGCGGATGTATTCGGGCTCACTCGCGGGTTTAAAGACATGTAAATCTCTAACATTTTTATGCTCAAGTCACTGCCTACTTGCAAATGCAAAGTACTATACAAATGACACTAGGCGACATAACCCCAAAATTGTCTAACCCGTGCCCGTCCAGTTATACCCATGAAAATACTACAAATTCATACCCAACCCGGACCCTCGGAGGAATTGAGCGAGCACCGCATAGGTAAAGCCAAACCGTGGCGAACACTGCACTATAGTCACATTTGCACCGACAGTGCAACTCTGGCATGGTCCTCCAAACATATCTTCATGTTATGATGTTGTATGATGAGTCTCCGTCTAGGTTTAATCCCGCTGCGTTGACCGGCGTCTTGATTCCGGAACGCCACGTTGACCGCCGAGGGGGGGCATATTGCCTCCCTCGTTATCTCCGGAAAACATGTTATCGTAGCGAGACGTACAAGGCGAGCGTATCGAAAGCTCTCTATTCGAAGACGCATCTCCAGATGACTCGCAAGTTTTTTGAATTAAAGTCGCATATCAGTCGAAGTTAGTTTCAAAGGCTGCAAAACGGAGTGGCATTTGAGTTTATGACCATACTTTCCAATCCAGAGCCTTTGACGCAACCAAGATCAGCCCAACAGTGCGCCAAAAACGGCATATCCAACACACATCGCTGCGAGAGAGCAAAAAAGTTGTTATGTTCTACCTTTACAAGGTCAAAAGTCGCGATCAGGTTCAGCAAAAGATCACTGATCCGAAGTCATGCGACACATGTTGTATGCTGTTTATATGCCTATAAATCGGATAGCTATTTAAACTCAAGGCACCATCGGAGCTATTTCAATGACCATGGTAAGTTGTCAAGACTAAGGATACAAATTCAGGTAAATGAGGTATTTGTTTTAAATTTATAAAAAGTTCTTAAACAAAAAAGGCATGTTTTTTAACAGTTTAATCTCAGAAATACATTGCAGAAATTTATTTGTCTTTATATTGTCAAAATAAGCCCCCAAAACGGAAAAATACGTAATCATTTATCATTCCTAGATTTTTTTAGTGAAAATGGTGCTCTGTATTTGAATTTTGGCTTTATATTGTTGTACTACCTTTCTTTATCATAAAAATCTAATTTATTTATTTTTTACATAAAAAACGCAAAAATATAAAAACATTATGTCCAAATTTTGATATTTTGTTATGTTTTAGAACATTAATATGTCTGTCTGATTTTGTTAAATTTCATATTATTTTTTCATTTTCCCTTTCAAAGCTTTTAAAAGTTTTTGTAATTTTTTTACTAAATTCGAGCATAGTTTGTTGTGCTTGAAAGGCTTTCTATCACTAAGTCAAAAATGGTGATATTCATTTAAAATTTAGTTTGTATGTTGCTTGAACAGCTTTTCGAGAAATCCCAAGACCTGAGGACTAGAGGACATCATTTAAAGCTTAACAAAAGAAGAGAAGTCCACCATGCAAGAGCAAACTTTTTCTCCAACAGAGTTGTAACGATGTGGAACAGTTTACCGGAGGAAGTGGTGGGTGCAGAAACAACCAACCAGTTTAAAACCAGGCTTGACCGCTACTGGGCTGCTAAGGCGCTATCCTCCTCCACATCTTAAAAGTACTGAAATCAACCAGGATGTGAGCACCGAATAGACCCAGTCTAACCCAGCCGACTACCACAACTTCAACTTCAACTTCAATACCTCTCTTTCACATATATTCCGATTTTTGATGTGACACGAATGAAAGGGAAAACAAAGAAGATAAAAATAAAATGGGTAAAAATCTTGCAATTTTTTACATCGCATTGTTATACTAAATGCAATTTGATATCATTACATTTTTGAGGTTTCAGTTTATCATAAAATGTAACCATTTTTGTAGCTGCCTAAAATTTGAGCGATTTTGTCGCTAAATTCAAGAAACCTGACATAAAAAACAGTAACCCCCAAAACATCTAACCCCTAAAATATGAAACATTTTCAAATTTTTCAACCGATGTAAAACTTATGTGCAGGAAGGTACTGAAAGTTTCAGGTTGATATCTTAAATAGTTTGTGATTTATCGCCAATAAACGGCAGGGGGCAATATTTGGTCCCCCGGTCAAGCGCAGGTTAAGGGGTGAGGCTGTTGGTGGGTGTGGTGTGGAGAGGCGGGGTCCGGTCGACGTGGGACCGCCGCCGGCCACCGTCCGACCGACGGGGCCGCCATAAAAGCCAGAGCACACGCCGACAAGAGGGCATCCCGTTTTGGTGAGAGCAGAACGCAAGCGCGCGCCACTCTTCACAGACTCGCCGACCATGACACGCGTAAGCGGTGGCAACCGCCATGGCAGCGGACAGTGCCGGCCCGTCACGGCACTGTACTCGGCTCAGCTGGCACGGACGTGCTCTCCTGTCCCACGATGGAACACATCACACTGGCGGATCTCAGAACGTGGGCATGGGTTGGGGCTAATTTAAAAAGTTTACGCACATTTGACAATTATCGGATTGGCTTCTTGCTACATTTTACTTAACTGTTTTAAACAACCTCGCGTTAGTAAAGTTTATTAGATGTCCTTGTACATGGGAAATTATGTCAAATTTCATCGATTTCAGGCGAAATGGGGGGGGGGGTTGTAAAAGCACCTATCGCCCCCCTCTGGATCCGCTAGTGGACATCACCCGTCAAGAACAATTTTCAAAGGAATCTTCATGAAAATACTATTGTATTAAACTTACTAACAATAAAACAAATATAACGGGAAATTAAGCTGGCAGACAGGGAAAGTAATTGATGTTAAAATCAACAGCCTCAACAAATAAAATACAGTTTAACAGCTTGTTCCCTTGCATCCAGAAAAGATCGAATAACTTTGTTGGTTCCTTTTGCCGCATGTCATGAAGATCAGCTAATGTAACATTTTTGTCTGGCGCTTCAATATATCTTTAGAATTTGTTGTCATTATATCTATTATTAATATGAAATCTTTCATTTTCAACAACATTTGTCGAGACGAAAGCAAATATTTTATCTACCAACTTTCTGATAACCCTTGATGGTCCATTAATTCCGTACCATTTTCTGTTTCAGCTTTTCATCGTTGCTGCCGTGCTGGCTGTGGCTGCGGCCGACAGCCTCGCGGCCCCCTACAAGCTCGCACCGCTCCCTTATCCGCGCGGCCCGCGGCCCTTACAGCCCGGCCCGGCTACCGTCCGCACCTGGCGCCATGCCCTTAACCCCGGCCCCTGCCCCCTACAAGCGGCCCCTACCACCGGAGCCCCAGTACAAGGAGGAGACAGGCCGTACGCCTTCGAATACGCGTCAGCGACAAGTACTCTGGCGCTGACTTCGCTGCCAACGAGAACAAGTGACGGCAAGCAGACTACACCGGCTACTAAAAGGTGAATCTGCCCCGACGGCGCTCCAGACCGTCCTTACACCGCCGGACCACTATGGTGGATACACGCCCGAGGTCCCTACGAGGGAGAGGCCCAGTACCCCGACGCGAGCACAAGCCCACCGCTACAAGCCAGCCCTGCTCCCTACCGGCCGCTCCTGCCCCATACAGGCGAAGAGCCGCCCTTGCCTACGGCCCGCCCTGGAGTGCGGTCTCCCAGTCCTTTCTGCTAACCGCTCGCATCATAGGTGTTCGCTCACGAACGCACCTAGAAGGCACATCAGAGGATCCGGTAACGCCCGGCCCCATACCAGCCTACCCCACCTACAAGCCTGCCCCCACCTACAAGCCTGCCCCCACCTATAAGCCCGCCCCCACTTACAAGCCCGCCCCCACCTACAAGCCTGCACCTACCTACAAGCCTGCCCGTTCTTACAACTAAGCTATTTTGAAGTGAAGGTTCTGTGAGTGAAAATTGAATGCGTTATTTATCTTGTATTATTTGTGTTATGTCCTGTTTCTGGCAATACATGCTCTGAACATTATGCACAATAGGATATGATGTCTCTTCACTGAAAAATAAGACCGTTGTAGATATATAATCTGAGACTGGGAGATGCGCTTGATGACTCATAGCTAGGCAAAAATAATCACGTTCTAAATCAGTATTTACCCTGGTTGCTAAGACTTTCGTTTACCTGTTGCTTGTTATGTTGTTTATGCTCCAAAGCAGACGGCGTAGGCGACTGACAGACAGAGACTAGTCCAGATTGTGACATATATTTGACTGCCATGTCGTCTGTCCTTCTGTCCTGTTTCGCGCCGATCAACCGACCCTTCAGAAAAGAAACTGAGGGCCTTTGTGTGGACAATTTAATCCCCACGTGCCTGGTGCTCGGCGCCGCTTCACCGTGCGAGCTCGGTAGAGGGGGTGCTTAGACAACCCTCGAACTCGGCTTCTATGGGACGAAGACAAAAAAAAAAATGTTCGAAATCTCTCGACATGGACATTTGTAGTTATCCTGGTCATTTTTCGCTCAGGTTGATATTGAGGTCACCAGAGATCATCAAGGGTCAATTTGTCTCGTTGTAGGACTTTGATTCGAGAATCCAGAAATATCTCAAGAACGAACGAACTAGGAAAAAATAAAAATCAAAACTTTTGAAAATAGCATTGCCAGCCAGTCTTCAGATTTTAGGTGATCGAAGAAATATCACACAGGGTCGATACAATAGTTTATTTAGGACCGAGTTCGTTGTTGGATTTTCCGCTCGAGACCGAAGGTCGCGGGTGGATCATCCTACAACGACCGAATTCCTGAAAAATATATTGGCTTAAGTGTGGTATTTATTTTACCAGTAAAGCGCCGTAGTTGGCGAATAACGATAGAGCGTTGTAAAGGAAATGTATGGTGAATTTCAACTCAATCGGGGAAGAAGTTTCTGAGATACAAAAAAGGTGCGTCGTACAGAGACACCCATCCCTGACTTGTGGAAAGTGGCGGCTGAAAGGACCACGTACCAAATTTTAACACAATCGGCTCAGCCGTTCCTGATATAAATAATAAGGGAGTGCACGAGTGCACGTGCAGAGCCACCTCACTAGAGTTCGACATGGCTGCACTTCTCTTCCTTCGCCTATAGCCGCCCCACAGCCATGGCATCACAGCCACAGCCAGCCACAGCCACTCCCAAATGTCAATGCTGACCGTTGGCCAGCTGTGAGGATGTGTTTTTTTTTTAAATTCATGTTATTTCTTCACTTCCAGTCTTCTGTTATGGCAACATGCCAAGTTTTTTAAAACCATGATTGGTTTGATAAAATGTATGACAAAAGTTAGACTATGCAGCCACAGCCGTAGCTACAGCCATGATCTAAACATTTTCAAGTCCGGCCCACCACATAAGCCATGGGGCTGGGCCAGCCATGGGGATAGCCGCCCCATGTAGAACTCTACTCTACTCCCCACCCCTAACTTGGGGAAAGGCGGCGGCTGAGAGGTCCCTAACCACACACCAAATTGGAACCAAATAAGTTCAACCGTTCCTTGATATAGAATAGGGGTGTGCACGTGCGCACGTGCAGAATCATCACAACCCTGACTAGTGGAAAAGCGGCGGCTGAGGGGTCCCTATCCACACACCAAATTCGAACACAATCAGCCCAGCCGTTGCGGAGTTTTTGCGACAAAACACCTTTCAACATCCCTCACGCGGCAAGCGCCACGCACAGTGGTAGTCGCCCACATGAGCCGGCACTGGTAAAACAGGATCGATTGGATGGGTTACTCAGCAAAGAAGCCCGTTTGTCAATCGGACGTGCCGTTGCAAAGATATGAGCTTCTCAAAAGCGTCGCCACGGGTCGGGTCGGGCCGCTCATACTCAGATCTTTCACATAAACCACGGAAAGACGAGCAAGCGCTTCGCGCTCACTCGTAATCATGTCTATTGGCGACCACTGTTTTGAAAACTGCGTAAACAAAGCTTGGTAAAATGTAAATGTCCAGCGGGCCGAAAGCTTTGGCTAATGGACTAGTTGCAGGTTACCTAGCCCACTGTTCTTATGTTTTTGATTGAACGCAAGTTAATTTAAAATACTCTATTGATTGTCAATATAATATAAATTCCTCTGAGTTATCAGGATTATAAATAATTAAGTGTAATTACGTAATTTACCATTCTGCTCTCTGATTGGTCGTGATGTCAATAAACAATAGTTTAGGCGCAATGGTACCCAGGCACGTAGCCAGGATTTCGTCCATGGGGAGGCGGCGCCTCAAAAGAGCCCTTCCCGAGCGCTGAAAGGGCCCCTTCCCCATTTTTTGTAGCTGGATATAAAAAAACTCTGCGGATTTCGGCCACTGTATTTTGTGATTTGCTTATTATTTTTGTTATTTGGAAAAATACTATTTTTTCTTCAACTTTTGATGAGCTGGATTGGACCAGAACCCTCAGGACCCTCAGAGAGGCCGGCACGTAGCCAGGATTTTGTCCGGGCGCGGCGGCGCCTCAAAAGTGTCTCTACCATGCACGTAGCCAGGATTTCTCCCAGGGGGAGGCCCAGTAGAACGTTGAAAGGGCCCAGTAAAACGGATGAAAAGATCTGCTCCCTCCGTACTGGTGAGGGGTTAATCTGCCATGTTCATGGACCCCTTTGCATGCCACGCCACACGCCAAGGGTCCCTTTCTGTCTAGTCAGGGGCCCCTCTGACCTGCATGAAGCCCTGCAAAAGCCCTTTTAACTTCTCAGGGGCCCTCTGGTCTGGCTAGGGCCTTCCAGCCCACTCAGGGGCCCTTGTGAACTGGTTACGAACTGCGCTGTCTGTTTTTTTGCCCTACTGACACGCCCAGTGGCACCTCTGGCCTGCCCAGGGGCCCCTCCGACCTTCCCAAGGGCCCCTACGACCTGGCCAGGGGCCCTCTGTGCTGGCTAGGGGCCATTAGACGTGCTCAGGGGGCCCTCCGACCTACCCAGGGGCCCTATGTGCTGGCTAGGGGCCATTCGACGTGCTTAGGGGGCCCTCTGACCCGTTCAGGGGCCCTTTTGGCTCATCCAGGGGCCCCTCTGACCATAGGCGTACCCATGGGGGGGGGCAAAAGGGGCAATTGCCCCCTCCTAAAGGTCCGTACGTGCCCCCTTGGCCAATGGGCCCCTTTGAAAATATTTTATCTCTAATAACCACGCGAAGCATGGTCTTTGGAGTGTTTGGAGCACATCAGAGGCTCTTCAGAGATTCTTCAGAGTTTTTTTTAGGTCAGAGTACCCCCTAAGGCGGCCAGGAGTGCCACCTCAGGCGGCCAGAGTGTTTTATCAGGTGGCAACCGAGGGGCCTCCTCAGGCGTGCGGCCCTCTACCAGTTGGCCCCCCTTGGAATTAGGGCCCTATTTCCAATCTAAAGACCACATTGAAGCGTATATTCAGAGCACTTCTTTTTTCCGAGTTCTATTAGGTCAGAGGGGCCCTCAGCGGCTCTGAGGTTTCATGGATGCAGGAGCAACCAAGGCCTTTGGAGCATTCAACTGGACTCAAATTTGGCTTAGTGCGACCAGAGACGACCGACTCGACAAGGATGAGGGCACGGGCATTCCCCAGGGCCCCTTCAGCAAGGCCCCCTCCCCGAAAAAAATGGTGCGAAAATAAAAATTATCCCGGTTTAGGTCACTTTATTTTGCAGGGCCCAAAAAAAAGTCGCAAAAAGGGACGTCGCCATAATTTTAGTTGAAAAAATCGGTCCATTGGAGGGCGGACTGCTGAACCCTGTTGCTCCCGTTAGGTGCTCATGTTGCACGAAATAGCGGGCCTGTGCCCACAGGCTCTTACACAATTTCGCCGTATTTCGCCGACCTGGCCAAATATGGCGATTTCTTTATGTAACCTGGGGCCCCCTGAAAAAATAGCGTTTTTTGTATTTTTTTCGTAAAAAATGGGAACAATATTCCCCTCTAAAAAATATATGGGTCCAAATCCGATTGAGTTTTTTAGTGGGCGTTACCTTGGTGCCCCCTGACCAAAAAAATTGCCCCCTCCTGAAGCGAATCCTGGGTACGCCACTGCCTCTGACATGCACAGGCTTTTGTAACGTTCCAAGGCCCTTTGTCTTTCACGAGAGGTGTTCCTGGTGTCCCCTAGAGGGAAACCTCTTAAGTGCTTAAACTTTTTTTCATTTATCCGCTCCCGCCCCGGCCCGGCTGTATTTTTCATAAACATATATAATTATTTGTTCACACTTCTCATAAGCCACGCTTCTAGTTCGTCTTTACAATCATCATTATCGAATAAAGGACACCGCATCACGGAAAAAAGGATAACCACCCCTACCCCCGAGGACACTAATCACATAACAAAACCACCATACACAGCAAGTGCAACTTCGTAATAAAAAAGAATCAGTCACACTCAATATAAGCTTTAAACTCTTTGAAAACCACGCTTCGCGTGGTCTTCGACTCATGATATCGCGCTTCGCGCGGTCTCATCGGCCCTTTTCGGTGCTCGCAGCGCGCCGAAAAGGGCCCAAAAGGGCCAGGGGGAGGCAGCCGCCCCTACCGCCACCCCTTGGCTATACGTGCCTGATGGTACCTGAGTTAGTTTTGGCACCTGACATTTTTTTTTTTAGTACCTGAGTTAGTTCGGTTGACACATTTTTTAAAATATAGATGTGCAACGAAAAATTAAGGATCATTTGAATTGTGTGGAAATCAAATTACGTGATATGGCATATTTAAGCAGATGTCGCTCATTTGAAATCATGCAACTTTACTGAAACAAACATACAACTAAAATTGTGGAATTTTACCTTGTGACCAAATCAATCATCTTAACGGCAGGTCAAAGGCATTTTAACGGATTGCTACAGCCAAACGGATCATTAGGATGATCTAGATCTCTTTCCATACAAGCTCTGGACCCGACAGAAGCTATTTAAAAACAACATTGAGAGCACGGTCGCATTTTGCTAGTAGTTTCTGGGGCAGTGTTTCAATGAGAGCAGCATCCAGATTTGAGCCCACTTAACAGCTTCCTGTGGAGGTAACTAAACGAGTTATAGGTGTTAAAGAAGAATCTCCAAACCAGGAAGCAACTAAAGACAGCCGAGGGAACTGCAGTGCGGACCATCCCCGCCGGTAGGTAACCATAAGCAGCTTGGTGAGTTTGAGGAGGAGGGCAGAGCTGTGCCTCAGCCGAAACGGAGCCTATCTCAAACATATGCTCTAGAGGATATTAAGATGACGCTTTGTGTTTTGAACATGCACAGCATAAATCTCCACGAATTTCTGAGTAGTTTGGTCTGAACAGTAAGTCATAGGAAAGAGTTTAACCATTTATATTTGCCACGGGAAATTTAGAAAATAACATGAATGTCCATAGGCATGCGCAATATTATTGCTAAATGACGTCACTACATCTGACATCAAGTGCATTATAAATAATAAGTTTTTACATCCAAATATCTCTCAGGATATTGATTTGTATGCAAAATGATGTGTATCACGTTGATCAGCACATTTGTATTCTTATTTTGCACATATTCACCAAAGAACCTGCAACTAGTCCATTGTCAATTGACCTATCACCTAACATTGATTTTCTGAGAGCTGAATATATATAACTGACTGGGCCGACGAAAATATCTGGAAACGAGGTTTGCAAAATTGGCGGAGGTCCGAGTGCGAAGCACGAGGACCGGAGCTGAATTTTGCAAACCGAGTTTTCTGATAATTTCGTCAGGCTAAGGTCAGAAAGATTTTTCCTAAATGCCGCCGCATGCTTTAACAACAGCACGAGCCTATTTAGTATTAGGTAATTTAGTATTAGTGCATGGCCGAAGACTGTTTTCCCATTGACCATGTGCTTAACTGTAGCGGTGTATTAACTGGAGTGTTAATTACACACTAACCAGAGTGATAAACACTGCTAAGCCTCAGGTAATGACCCTGCATTGAACTCTCCGAAAAATTATGTGTTTGCTGCTTAAACAGTCAGTCTTCGGCCATGCACTAAATCGTTTTATGCACTGTGGTCATTAACAGATTCAGTTTATGAACTCGCCTTCGGCTCGTTTCATAACTGTATCGTTAATGCCACTCATGCATAAAACATGCAGGCATGCCCGGAAAATAACTATTTTCCCATGACCACGTGCTTAACTTTAGCGTGTATTAACTGGAGTTGTTAATACACTCCCGGGGGTGGTAATTACACTGCTGAACCTTAGGTCCATGACCCTGGCACTTGTGGCTCCTATAAGAAATTGTATTGTCTTTGAAATCTGTACTCGAAAAAGTTGTAGATCCACGAAACGGGCCATGCACTAAAGTCGTTTTATGCACCGTGGCATTAAATATTCAGTTTATGAACTCGCCTTCGGCTCGTTCATAAACCCTGAATCATTAATGCCACTCATGCATAAAACTATAGTAAGCCTACCAGTAAGGTTCTGTAGTTGGCGATGAACGATTGCGAGTGCGAAGGAAATGGTGTGTTGTATTGGTAAATTTCAAAAACTCAATCGGGGCAAGTAGTTTCTGAGATACAAAAAAAAATGCACGTGCGCACGTTGCAAAGGCAGCCCGATCCCTGACTTGTGAAGAAGTGGGTGGCCCTAAGAGTCCTTAACCACACACCAAAATTAAACGACAGTCGGCTCAGCCGGTGTCCTGAGATGTACATAGGGGTGTGCACGTGGCACGTACAGAGCCCCAACCCCTGACTTATGAGAAAGCGGCGGTGCTGAGAGGCGCATTATCCACTCACCCAACACTGGAACACAATCGGTTTCAGCCGTTCCTGAGATATAGAATAGGGGTGTGCACGTGCGCACGTGCAGAGGCACCCCACCTCTGACTAGTGTTAAAACGGCGGCTGAGGGGTCCCTAACCACACACCGAATTCGAACACAATCAGCCCAGCCGTTGCGGAGTTTTTGCGACAAAACACCTTTAAACACCCCTCACGCGGCAAGCACCACGCGCAGTGGCAGTCACCCACATGAGTCGGCACTGGTAAAAACAGGATTGATTGGATGGGGCAACTCAGCAAAGAAGATCGCTTGTCCATCGGACGTGCGGTTGCAGAGATATGAGCTTTTCAAAAGCGTTGCGACGGGTTGGGTCGGGTTAGGTCGGGTGTGGTTGGGCCGCTCATAATCAGATTTTTCCCATATACCACGTAAAGACGAGTGAGCGTTTCGCGCTCGCTCGTAATGAAGTAGGTATAGGCCGGGCCTGCCCGACCTATCAAATAACATGGGAATTCAGGTCGGACAATTTCTGGCCCTCGATCGGACACCGGGATGACACGACAGGAGCGCTTCAACAGGGCCGCGGACAAACGTGACAGGGCGCCTACGGGCTCACCCCGATTGACAATATGGCCAGGCATAGGTGGGAAAATGTCTATCATTGGGTCAACCACTTTTGTTTTGCGTCCTCTCTCATATTTGGTAAATTGACGTGTTTGTTGGGATAATGTGCATTAGATATGCGAATGAAGAATATCCACTCAAGAATGAAAATATACATACATTACAACGTAATAAAAAGGGAACAACTCATAACAAATCGCGATACAAACGGCAATACTCACAACATTAAATGAAAAATAACAATACAACAAAATGAAAAAGCACTAAATAGTACGCGTTTGCCAGCACAAACATATAAAATAACACATATGACATAAGCCATGAGTATATAAAAATAACGAATTACATCCATACTATTTGTATTGGTAAAACAAAACAACCAGGTGCAGCTAGCAGTCGCGTTTTTAGTCAGCTAATTAACCCCTGACGTCTCTTAATAACACAGATGCAGCGCGATCGCATAAAATGTGTGTCGCATAACTTGAGCGGAGTAAGAACACAATTTGTATACGGAATGCATTGGATCATTTTACGACACTTCGACGACCTGTTAGCCGTCAGCACAGCCCTTCATTTGCCCAATCAGCCAGCAGAGCCTCATCCAAAAAAGGCGGCACCATTTCAACCTGTCAATGGAGGATAAATCCAGGGCAATAGAACACTGATCAATCCGAGAGAAACGGCACCCTGTCAGCCGGCTGGTTATCACCTATCCCAGAGAGACGGCTCTCTGCCAGACAGCGGGCTATCACAGGAGGGCTCGGAACAGACGTACGCCACCGTCACATCCGCCGCCTCGTCTCCGCAGGTCACCGTCATCTTCACGGGGGAGCACCACCCGTCACTGCCGCAGACGTTCTCATAACAAGCCGGGTCCAGCACAGCCTCCTCCAGCTCTACCTCCCGCCAGGGAACGGAGGCCCACCTGGTGGTGAACGGACACAGGGACCGCTGCGACAGAAGGTGACTGCGTGGGGCGCGGTGCACACGCCCGCCGGTGGCACCGGTGAGGATCCAACCGCACTCAGACGAAGGCAGCAGCGACACACCAGCAGCGACAGCGAACTGACGGTAGGTCATGGTGTCCTTCTCCTCATACGCTGACGGTATAGACCAGGTGTCACTTCTCACGCTGACGGGCAGACAGTGTCTCCTCTCACACGCTGCGTATAGACCAGTGTACTTCTCAACACGCTGACGGTAGACCAGTGTCACTTTCACACGCTGACGTAGACCAGTGTCACTTCTGACACGCTGACGGTAGACCCAGTGTCACTTCTGTCACGCTGACGGTAGAACCAGTGGTCACGTCTGACACGCTGACGGCAGCAACCCCAGTGTCACTTCTGTCACAGCTGACGGGTAGACCAAGTGTCACTTCTGACAGCTGACGGCAGACCAGTGTCACTTCTCACACCGGCTGACGGTAGACCAGTGTCAACTTTCTGACAGCGCTGACGGTATAGACCAGTGTCACTTCTTGTCACTCTGCGGTAGTACCAGTGTCACTTTCGTCACACGCTGACGGCAGGGACCAGTGTCACTTCTCACACGCTGACGGTAGACCAGTGGTTACTTTCTTCACACGCTGACGGTTGACCAGTGTCACTTGCGTGCACACGCTGACGTAGACCAGGTTGTCACTTCTCACACGCTGACGGCAGACCAGTGTCACTTCTGACACGCTGACGGTAGACCAGTGTCTCCTCTCACTGTCACGGTGCATCTGATAGCGGGATATAATCGGTCAGCGTGCTGAGCGTGTCCGGTGATGTCCCTGGCAGGCCCAGACCCTGGCTGGCACCAGCCAGCTCCCATCAGTACATAAATGGACTGGTCTGAGGTGGACTGACTCGGCCGTTAACGCTAGCCAATAGGAAAGTACTCGATCACCGATGCATCAAGTACATGATGTCAGCAAGAAAAGGAGTATAAAAGGTGGTGACAAAGTGTGGACTGTGGAGCAGCAGTTAGGCGATACGCCTGACCGGGTGTGGAGTGGGGACATCCCCTGGGGACATGCCTTGCTGGGGGGTCAGGCAGTCTGCCTGACCCAGTCTATGATTGGTCGGTCGAGTTGGATGTACCCTGTTAATGTAAGTTAACTCAGTGTAATAATTTAAGTTTATGTGAGCCATCGTTGGACTATTCGGAGAAAAGGAGCACGGATTAGGAGGAGAAGTTAAATCTTAACGGATACAGATAGAAAGTATCGAGTGGGGGGCATTACCGGATTGACCACCCTGGATCCGCCCCTGTACCAAATAAAGTATGTTTACGGGCGGAGGTTAACATTGTGTGTCTTGTTATGGAGACGGCTATCCTTCGTCATTGTTAATCAAATCTAAGATGCCGAGTTAAGAGGCTGTAAGTTGAGGCTCTGTAAGCTCCTCATAGCAAAGGCAGTATCTATGTACGATTGGATAAGTTGATATCGTAAGGGAAAAAAACAGGCTATGCTGTTGATGAGTGTGGAGTGGTGAGGCGGGGTCCGGTCGGCGTGGGACCGCCGCCGGCCACCGTCCGACCGACGGGGCCGCATAAAGCCGAGCACGCCGAAGAGGGCATCATTTGTGGAGAGCAGACACGCAGCGCGGCACCTCCTCCCACTTCGCCGACAATGAGGTAAGGCGTGCGCCGCCAGTGGCACCGGACAGGGCCGGCCGGTCACGGCACTGTACTGGCTCAGCTGGCACGGACGTGCTTACTAGTCCCGTAATGGAAGCACATTACCCGTCACGAATGATATGTAACAAATATTTACCAAAACAATATATCGGTGAAAGCTGATTGGAACGGGTTAGTTCAACAGCATCGACAAATCAACTAACACATTATACAAGAAGGTCCCTTCAATCCACAAGATGATCACTTCTGTCGGTTCCCTCTGCTTAAATGTATGAAAACTAGCTTTTGGCATAGTGCTGTGTTTCAATTGCTTCAGGTGCTTCCAAATCTTATTAATATTGATATAAAAATAGATACATGAATGGTAATGTTTTTATTTTTAACTGCATTTGACGACACGAAACCTCTAAAGGCATCTTAACCAAATATATGTTATCAAATCAATTTTAAACAAGCCCTGATGCTGAATTAATTCTGTACTGTTTTCCGTTTCAGCTTTTCATCGTTGCCGCCGTGCTGGCTGTGGCTGCGGCCGACAGCACTCCGGCCCCCTACAAGCTTGGCACGGCCGCTTACGCCCGGCCCCGGCCTATTTCCGTCCGGCCCCGGCCCCGGTACGCGGCCTGCCCCCTACAAGCGGCCCCCTACCCCCGAGCCCAGTAAAGAGGAGGCCAACGCCGTACACCCTTCGACTATCGCGTCAGCGACTCAGTACTCTGGCGCTGACTTCGCTGCCAACGAAAACAGTGACGGCAAGCAGCTACCGGCTAACTCAAATAGGTAATGCCCGACAGGCCGCATCCAGACCGTCACTATACAACCGCCCTGCCACTATGGTCGGATACACGCGAGGTCACCTACGAGGGAGAGGCCCAGTACCCCGAGGAGCACAAGCCCACCGCCTACAAGCCCGCCCCTGCTCCCTACCGGCCCGCTCCTGCCCCATACAAGCCCGCCCCTGCCCCCTACAGGCCCGCCCCCACCTACAAGCCCGCCCCCACCTACAACTAAGAGTTGTTAACTTACGGTGCGTCATTGTAATGTGATATTTATATGTGCTTCTGTATGTGTTTGTTACCGACAATACAAGATCGACTTTCCATTAACGTTTTTATGCTGGATAGTAACCAGCAGTGGATACTCGTGATGTTATCGACCAGTATGACAAATACTGTTCGCCATCACGTAGCGACACTATTGCTGCAATTAGCAATGCAGCCAACTGTGAAATTAAACAAAAGAAGCAAGAAATCGAACCCCTAAAAACAGCGGACATTTACGGCGTAACAATAAAGCGAGCCAACCAAATTAGCAGCAAACCAGTTAAAATAGCAGGAAGATTGTCGTTTCCGGTTTTGAAGGCACCGCCTTGTTATCAGACTTGCTACTGGATCCCGAAGTTGGATCTGGGATCCCAGTGAATCCCTCGGTATAAAGTACATGCAGATATTGGGTCCCAGTGGATCCCTGTGTGTAAAATGCATGAAGATCTGGGATCTTTCTGGATCCCTCTGCATAAAATGCTTATGGATCTGGGATCTCAGTGGATCTCTAACTTAAAACAAGCCTTATATTTTGAAACACAAGAAGCAGGGACTGACATCAAAATTTGTTGTCCCTATTTTGCGCATGTAATATGTAGTATCTATATAATCAGTACCTGCAGTTTACCTTGTAAGTAGTACACATTAGCAATCATAGATATTAGCCGTTTTCACGATTTGTCATTTTGCGCGAAATGTTTTAAAACATTTAAAAAATTAACATGCTTTAGTAGTAGCCGTTTTCACGATGGACTAATTTGTGAGATTTTTACCCTCGCCCTACAGTCCCGCAAGGCGAGGGTTAAAACTTTTTTTCGCAAATTAGTTTATTGTAAAAATGGCTACTACCAAAATATTTAAAAACATTTTAAATGTTGTCNGGGGGGCTATAAATAGCCCCCCCCCCCCCAGTAACTCGCGTTATGAAATATACCCAGTAACGCACGGGTTAAGGCTCGGCTGTTCAGGGGTTATTACGGCTCGGCTGTTCAGGGGTTATTACGGCTCGGCTGTTCAGGGGTTATTACGGCTGATGATGAATGGATGAATGGACCTTGAAAACATTACAAAATGTACTTTTAGTTTTGTCCTACTTGAGCGGCGTTACAAAAAGTATTTATTTTCCGTGTTCATTTTATTGTCACGTAGAAGTCATCAACCAATTGCGCATCAATCGTATACCTAGTGATTTGCCTACGAATTTTGCGATATGATAACCCGCGCCGTGCCGGTTCTCGGCGCCACCATCGTCATGCCGGGGGGGGGGTGTGTGTTTAGACGCTTCTTCTAACTCGGCTTTTATGTAGAGTAGATGGAATCCCAAAACACTCTTCGATAGCTCGTCAAAAATAATGTCGAAACTATTCCTGTCATGTTTTGGCTTAGGTCAATATTGAGGTCACCGAAGGTCATCAAAGGTAAGATTTTCCAGTTTTAGGACTTCGCTCCAGAAACCCCAAAATGTCGTGGGAACTATGATTATTAGGAAGAAACGGGAAAAGGCAACCGAAAGCTCTTGAAAAATTAAATCGCCCTTGGAGACGGTGTCTTCAGATTTTAACTGAGGTCAATAGTTTAGGTTATTTGGGGGCAAAACTTTTTTATATTTTTACCTAATAAACATATAACAAAAATTCTGACGCCCTCGTATTTGTTTTCACATGTCTCTAGAATCATATTCATATTGAATCATTCATTCATGTTTGGTCAACATAGAAACTTGACCTGGCCAAGGTCAAGTGGTGACCCAAGTAGGTCATGCTGCATATTGGGAGATGTATCTCGACGAGGCATAGACAGTGGTGTCGGCTTCACTTCTCTATCTTCATTCTGCCGAGAGTTATTGACACACAAAGTGTTGGTTGGCTCGGATGACCTCAGTTGACATTGAAGAGGTTAGTGAACAAAAATTGCTTCTTGGTCATCAATAATGTTCTATGATAACATGATCCAGAATTAATTGGGCTGATATCGTGCGTGTCCTCGAAATAGTAAGCATTTTAATATTTTCCCATTGACTTATGATGGGGAGGTCACGGAATTTACCCGACGCTGGTCACAGTTAAAAATAGGAAATAATTAAATTGTAGGTACCTATATGACCTTATGAAGTCATTGAAGTTTGAAACCGACAGACCATAAACTGTGGCTGTGGTACGACCTCAAAGGAGTCTTTTTGGAGGTGGGGTCACGTGACCTGACCTGGTGACTTGACCTGAGATGACCCAAGGTCAAGAATTTCACGCAATGTGGATAATCACTCATTGATGTCTGAACACCTGTGCCAAAAACACCTCAGGCAGTCAGGCACTGCGTGGGTAAGTGTTCTAACCGTCATGCCTTTTGTATTCGCCTAGCCGCGGTCACGGTCGCCATTAACTAATCCGTTCTGTTCTCGTGCCAGATCTACTTCCAGCCATGTGTGTGGAGCCTGCCTCGGCTGCCGCGTCGCGGGGAGCGCGTACGCTGCAGTGCCGTGGAGAGCTCGCAGACGACCGCGCGCGGCGTGACGCTCAACTGGCGTGCCGTGCGCGTAGCCTCGCTAGAGGCCCGCGCCTGGCTGCGGCCCCCGCCGGCGGCACCGCCACCCGCCGCCTCCGCCTCCTTCTCCGCTGACCTCCTGGACGACAAGCAGGGCGTCACCGTCACCGGCGACGGCGAGTTCGGACACTTGAAGTGCGGGGAGAGCCGCCGGGCGGCGCTAGTGGTGCGCAACGCCAGCGGTGCGCCGGTGGCGCTGCTCTCAGCTCGTCTCCTGTCGGACGCCGGCGGACAGTTCTCCGTGACGGCTCCGGAGCTGCCGCAGCTGCCGGCCGGCGCTGAGGCCGCTGTGACGGTGGAGTGTCGCGCGGAGCTGCTCGGCGCCGCACGCGCCCTCTGCCTGCTCGACTTTGGCGCGTTTCGGATCGGCCGCTGGCTGGGTGTGACAGTGGAGGACCCGGCGTGGGCGCTGCTGGCGGCGCCGACTCCCAGCCGCCGCCGGTCGCGTGCCACAGCCGGCGGCGGGCTGGACTCGCTGGACGCGCGGCAGAGCTGTGTGGTGGTACCGGGCCAGCCGGCGTTCCGTCCCGCGCCGTTCGTCAGCGCGCGCCTGGCGCCGTACCCGCTCCCGCCGCGGCTCCTGTCGATGGGCGGGTACCAGCTGCTGGCCAACTACCCCTGCCTGGCCTCCGAGCTGGGGCCGGACAACTACAAACAGCGGCTGACGCTACTGCTCTTCATAGAGGAGGTGAGGTGCCGGCGGGGAGGGAAGAGGGGCGGGGTAGGATACAGGGGGGTTGATGTAGACTTTGTGATGGTGGCTTTGGAGGAGGTGGTGAATGATGGCGTACTAAGGAAAGAGTCTGATGTGAGATACTGCCTCAGCTGCAGCGGTGCAGCGGCCCCGTGCTAGGCAGTGAGAGTGGAAATATTTGTCGGTTTGGTTAGAACAGCGTGTTTCTAACCTTAGTGGCCTGTATTCTGCTCTGTACACCCGTGCGATAGTTAGTGCCTGTAGCCGCTGTGTTATTGAGCCAACAAAACGACCTTTGGAGTTCACGCTTCTGAATGTCTGTGGATGTGGGTGACTTCCGCACCTGACCCCTGCACCTGACCTCTGCAGCCAACTCCTGCACCTGACCCCTGCACCTGACCCCTGCACCTGACCCCTGCACCTGACCCCTGCACCTGACCCCTGCACCTTGACCCCTGCACCTGACCCCTGCACCTGGAACCCCTGCAACCTGACCCCGCACCTGACCCCTGACCTGACCCCTGCACCTGACCCCTGCACCTGACCCCTGCACCTGACCCCTGCACCTGACCCGTGCCCCCGCCTGCCGTTCAGGTGGAGATGCTGCGCCAGATCCGTCAGTTTGACATGGACGGTGTGGTGCTGCGTCTCGCTGGGGAGTTTCTCCAGCTGGCGGTGCCCGGTCTGGCCGAGAACCGGCCCTCGCTGGTCGTCGGCGACAAGGTGCTGCTCTCACACCCGTGCGAGGAGTCAGGTCAGTGATCGTGTCGCCGCGTGTCTTCGAGTGAGGCCAGGGTCTGCAAAAATGGTGCCAAGATGTTACTATTTTGTTGCCAGAGTAAACAAACGTGATGTCGCTGTTGAATGTCTTGATAGTACCTTAGTCCGACACCCTGTTATTAGGGTGTAGGTCATCGTCTAAGTTTATCAGAGGCTGACTCAATATTAACAAGCCGCTGCTTTAGCTCGGTCTGGGTGACTGGACCTGGTCTCGCCTGGTCTTTAGACCTGGTCTGGGTGGTGGCGTGATTGCCAAGATGGAACCTGCTTTGGCCTACGGAGTACGGACTGGCCAGTGATCAGCATCTGTGTGTGGACCCCATCTGACGTGTGGCCGCACCCTGACCCCGACAGGTCTCAAGTACGAGGGTCCACGTGCACCAGGTGCGTCACTCGACGCTGCAGGTGATGTTCCACCCGGACTTCCACCAGCGCTACTCGGGCCAGGAGTACAACGCGTCGTTCGAGTTCAGCCGCAGCCAGCTACGTCAGCTTCACCGCGCCGTGGAGACGGCGCTGGCGCGGCTCGGAGCGGGGGTCCTGTTCCCGACCGCTGCCGCCGCCCGCCTGCCGCAGGTAACAGGAAGGGGAGGGGGGCTCCTGCATGGGGTGGTAATGTATGTGGGTGAGTGACGTTTGTTGAAGGGTTGGAAAATAAGGAAGTTCTCGGTTTTTGTTTGTTGTGTGTTGTTTTAGATCCGTTTTTGTTGATATATCTTGAGCATAAAATGTGTTCAGTGTGCCAGATGTGATCCAGTTAATTACTTTGAGAGCTCAGCATTTGGAACCATTCATGTATTGTACATACTTACACACACAAATTTTGGTGTTGTATTTATTTTGGTGTTGTACTTGTTTTAGGCTTGCTTAATAATTAGCTTCGCTTAAGTACTTAGGCTGTGGTCTGACCGTCACATTTCCCGGCCGGGGAATCCGGGATAATCGGTTAGAGAAAAAAAAAATATTATTACCAAATTTCCGGTAGCCAGTAGTTAAACAGGAACACCAAATGATTATACGTGCATTACCGGACTGCAGTAGGTAAAAATGCCTGCCGCGGGACTCCATGGGAATTTCCGCCGGGAATGTGCACGTCGAACTCAGCTTAAAGGGAGTGTGCCTACTTCACCATTGGTTCATGTGGAGTTGTTGACACTTTCTTACGTTAGACAACATATTTTTCTGAATTTAGCCATGTGCTTCATTTCCCCAGAATTCACTTTAGTTGCTGAGATATTCCAAAGTCGCAATCACATAACTGGCAGTAGATTAATTATCAAATGCGCCAGAGAGCTTTCACACTAGAAGCATTGCTCTTAAATTACAACGCTAGGCATATATTGTTAGCTCTGGCCAGTGCGGCCATTATAGGGTAACATCTTCGCTACTCTGTTTATAGTGGACGATCGTTTTTTAGTTTGGGAATACAAAACAAAATGCCAAACAGAATATAAGTAAAAATTCAACTAAAGGGGCTCCAGGACGTGAATTTTATTCGTAACCAATAATCAAAAGCAATACCTTCTTACCGTAATAAAATATATGACATTTCAAAAGAGTTAGGCACCCACTCCCTTTAAGCTCTGAAATGATCGGTTGCTGTGTTTGCAGGTGAACTTTGTGGAGGAGGTGGGCTGGCCTTCGGAGCCGTCCGTCTGTTCGCACACGAAACGAGTATCGTTCGATCTCAACCATGAGTCGGCGACCGAGAAGACGCCGGCCTCTCAAGCCGAGGGGCAGTCGGCTGGCCCGTCAGGGAAGGTGGAGCCAGACGCCAGTGCCGCTGCTAACGGCCAGACTACATCGCCACACTCAGAGACGGCCCCTCGCGACCTCTAAGAGCTCTGATGCTCTGAGCGGTGCCGCTTCTCCCACCGGCCAGCCTGACTCGCCGAGCTTGGGGACGACGCCTCGTGTTCCCTGGGAGCTCTGATTCTCGGGGTGGTTACGGCCTCCGTCAACGGCCAATCAAGTCCGTCGCCGTCCAAGACCACGCCCACCAACGGCGAGTGTGCGCCAATCACGAGCCAGAGCAAACCCGTCAACGGCCAATCAGAATCGACCGCGCCGTCGACTCCGCTCGCCAACTGCGAACGCCACCCATCCACGAGCGTTCAGCCTTTCACCAACGGCATATCTACCTCCTCGACACCTGTCCCCACGCCCACTACCTCCAAACACACGCCCTACCTCGCCTCGTCCCCCATCCCGGTCTCCGCTGCACCTGCCTCCGACGCCGCCACCCCGCTGGACACGCCCTCACATTCCGACTCGGACCTCTCTTTCGTCTCTGCCGACGGCTCGCTGGACGAGGCCGTGTTCCGGACGCCGGCGGCCAGCAGCGCCCGGCGGCCTCGTCGCAGCCGGCGGGTGCCCGTCGTTCACAGGCTGTTCGGGTCGCCGCCCGCTGCGTCGCCGTCAGCGGCGGCGGCGAGGCCGAGCCGGCCCGGGAACGACGCGTCACAAACTCTCAACCAGGCGAAAGGGGAAATCTGCTAACACGGTGCGACTCGGTGTCTGAGACCAGCCAACCGTTGTGTCAAACCAGCAGCGAACGGACAGCACCACGCCGTGCCGGAGGACGCGTCCACGGCGGGAGAACCTTCCCCACCCCCGGCTGGAGTCTCCTTCCCCAGCCCCGGCGGAAGTCTACTCCCCACCTCCGGCGGAAGTCTCCACCCCAGCCCCGTGTGGAAGTCTCCTCCCCACCTCCGATGGGAGTCTCCACCCCGTCTCCCCGCTTCCCAGTGTCCCGCCAGCTTCCGCGACACCGTCGACTCCGGCGGGCCCGCGGCCACTCACCTCCCCGCTCAAGTCGGCGCCGCGCTCGTACGTGGCCGGCCTCGGGCCGGCTGCGGGCGCTGGCGTCGGTGCCGACGGGCCGACGCGCGCCCTTCGTGCTGCCTCGCGTCTCCCCCGCCGCCGCCGCCGCCGCCGCCGCCGCCGCCGCCGCTGGCGCGCGAGGGTCGGCAGTGGACGCGGCCGGTGGCGGGGACGGTGACGGCGCGCCGGCCGGGTTCTGTGTGCCGCGAATGACTCAAAACGCCGCGACGAAGCGGACCGGAGTCCGGGTGCTGCGCTGGTTCAACCGCGGACTGAACGATAGGCAAAAGTCGGCCGTGCGGCGGGTTCTGAAAGGTGAGGTGGCGTCCGGGGTCATGGGCCAGTTGGGGAGTGGTGTGGGATGGTTTTGGTGGAGCAATACTTACCGTTTGCACTGCACTTCTCTGCTGTTATAGACACTTTGCTGTAGTTATGGTTGAATTATAGTTTGCGCCGTTATTGGTTGCATGTCGTGCACAATTAAATAGCAAACCTTAGCTTTGTGTTATTTTACAAACCTTAGTATTGTATTATTATTTTGAACCAACGATCAAAGATAGGACTGCAGAAAGACCCCTGACCAGAGCGGTTCTAGAAGCTTTCTAGATGTAAATACCTTCCTTGTGCTGTTTTTTTATCGTAGAATTAACTAAAAAATGCTTGTGATCGGAATTAACTAAACAATCATTGTGATCGTATAGCAAGTTGTCGTCGCTGTTTTCACTGCTTTCCGTTGTGTCTGACGTGTCTCGGGCGGTCGGCAGGCATGTCGCGACCCCTGCCCTATATCATCTACGGCCCTCCCGGCACCGGCAAAACCGTCACCATGGTGGAGTGCATTCTGCAGACGTACACCCTCTGTCCGCACAGCCGGTATGTCCTGTATATACCAATACTGGTATTGTTTGACGGGACGTAGAGCATAACTTTACCTCTATATGTCGACTTTGCTGAATTTCTGACAGTTATCTACCACAATTGCCACCATCAGGATTCATGGTACCGTCTAAGGCAGTGTGCCGATGATAGCACACTGTCTTTTAGAACAACTGCTGTCGGTTTCTCCTCTACCAAATACTCGCTCGGAGCAGTTTGTTGCAATCGTGCGTACTAAAGCTGTTATTATATGTTCATCTCGTCATAGCGTGCTAAATATGTGTCTTCTTTTATCTGAGCAATTTACAAACAAATGGAACCATGCTACTTCTATTCGTGGAACGCTTTATTGACACGGAACCATTTATGTATCTTGTGCGCGTGCATGTGTGTTGTATGCTGGCCTGTGTGCGCGTGCGCGCGTGGCTCGTTTGACGCTCCATCTGTGTGTTGGTCAGTCTGCTGGTGGCCACGCCGTCCAACAGTGCTGCCGATCTCATCACCGAGCGGCTTCACCTCAGCGGGGCGGTCCACAAAGCCGCCCTGGTGCGTCTGACGTCATTCAACAGGTCAGTACACGGAACCAGGTCCACCTCAGCGGTGCGGTCCACCGCGCCGCCCTGGTGCGTCTGACGTCATTCAACAGGTCAGTACACTGAACCAGGGTCCACCTCAAGCGGTGCGGTCCACAAAGCCGCCCTGGTGCGTCTGACGTCATTCAACAGGTCAGTACACGGAACCAGGTCCACCTCAGCGGGGCGGTCCACCACGCCGCCCTGGTGCGTCTGACGTCATTCAACAGGTCAGTACACGGAACCAGGTCCACCTCAGCGGTTTGCGGTCCACAAAGGCCGCCCTGGGTGCGTCTGGACCGTCATTCAAACAGGTCAGTACCACGGAACCAGGGGTCCCCTTCAGCCGGGGCGGGTCCACCACGCCGCCCTGGTGCGTCGACCGTCATTCAACAGGTCAGTACAGGAACAGGTCCACCTTCAGCGGTGCCTCCACCGCGCCGCACCTTGTGCGTCTGACGCATTCAACAGGTCAGTACACTGAACCAGGTCCACCTCAGCGGGGCGGTCCACCGCGCCGCCCTGGTGCGTCTGACGTCATTCAACAGGTCAGTGCACGGAACCAGGGCGATCCGTCCGTCTCCGGGGTACTCCAGTGATGGCAGCCCAGTTGGACTGTATCGGTAGAGAAGGCCCGGATGGCAGTCCTGGTGTTTGGTTGGTTGGATGCCGGGGTTTCTGATTCAGTGGTCATTCACAGGGTCGAAGATCTGTGTAATGTGCATGCCGCTGCAGGATTTCTAGAGCGAATACAACTGCCGTTAGTCATGTTTCGTTGCATGTACCCTGAGCAGGGCGCGCGGCTAACGAACGCAGTGAACGTGCCGTCTCTGCAGGTCGGAGGACAGCTATCGCTAACTAACACAGTGAACGTGCCGTCTCTGCAGGTCGGAGGACAGCTGTCCGGAGGTGGTGCAGCCCTATGTGATGTCCGGGGACAGTCTGGAGGCGGCCGCCAGACGCCGCATCGTAGTCGGCACCGCCGCCACGCTCGGTGAGAAGCAGCTCCAGTATGGTGGCAATCTCGCCAGTCAGATGAGGCATTCTTGGATGTGAAAAGAGTTTGCGAGCACTGACTTTGAAAATAATCCGTAAATGTGAGTTTGAATGCCACAAGCGTAGCCAAGTTAGTCACAGCTAAGTTTAGCTTCACTTAAAACTTTAAGCGTTGAGGCGATATTCTGTCGTTTGTGTTCATGTCCTCACATGATGGTGTCGTACGGCAATACCGCTGGTCTCTTCCCGTCCCCCTCAGCGACTCTGGCGTCCCACCTCTGCTGTTAACCTCCCCTCAGTGACTCTGGCGTCCCACCTCTGCTGTTAACCTCCCCTCAGCGACTCTGGCGTCCCACCTCTGAGCTGTTAACCCCCTCAGTTGACTCCTGGCGTGGCTACCCTGATTGTTAACCTCCCCTCAGTGACTTCGGCGTGCTACGCTCTGCTGTAACCTCCCCTTCAGTGACTCTGCGCGTCTACCTCTGCTGTTAACCTCCCCTCAGTGACTTCTGGCGTGCTACCTCTGCTGTTAACCTCACCTCAGTATGACTCTGGCGTCCCAACCTCTGCTGTTTAAACCTTCCCCTCCAGTGACTCTGGCGTCCCACCTCTGCCTGTTAACACTCCCCGCAGTGGACCGTCTTGGCGTCCCACCTCTGCTGTTAACCTCTCCCCTCAGTGACTCTGGCGTCCCACCCTGAGCTGTTATCTCCCTCAGTGACTCTGGCGTTCCCTACCTCTGCTGTTTAACTTCCCTCATGTGACTTCTGGCGTCCCACCTCTGAGCTGTTAATTCATCCCCTCGTGACTGCGTCCCACCTCTGCTGTTAACCTCCCTCAGTGACTCTGGCGTCCACCTTTGGCTGTTAATCTCCCTCAGTGACTCTGCGTCCACCCCTTGCTGTAACTCCCCTCAGTGACTCTGGCGTCCCACCTCTGCTGTTAACCTCCCCTCAGTTGACTCTGGCCGTCCCACCTCTTGCTGTTAACCTCCCCTCAGTGACTCTGGCGTCCCACTCTGAGCTGTTAACCTCCCCTCAGTGACTCTGGCGTCCCACCTCTTGCTGTTAAAACCCTCCGCCTCAGTGACTCTGGGCGTCCCAACCTCTGCTGTTAACCTCCCCTCAGGACTCTTTGGCGTCCCACCTCTTGCTGTAACCTCCCCTCAGTGACTCGGCGTCGGCCACCTCTTGCTGTTAACCTTCCCTCAGTGACTCTTGGCGTCCTACTCTCTGCTGTTAACCCCCCTCAGTGCACTTCTGGCGTCCCACCTCTGCTGTTAACCTCCCTCAGTGACTTGGCCGCCTACCTCTGCCTGTTAACCTCCCCTCAGGTGACTCTGGCGCGTCCCACTTGCTATGTTACCTCCTCAGTGACTCTGGCGTCCCACCTCTGCCTGTAACCTCCCTCAGTGACTTCTGGCGTCTCTACCTCTGCTGTAAACCTCCCTTCAGTTAGACTCTGGCGTCTCCCACTCTGACTTGGTTAATCTCCCCTCAGTGACTTCTGGCGTACCCACCTCTGCTGTTAACCTTCCCCTCAGTGGACTCTGGCGGTCCTACCTCTGCCTGTTTTAACCTCCCCTCAAGTTTGACTCTTTGGCGTTCCACCTCTGCTGTTAACCTTTCCACCTCAGTGACTCTGGCGCATGATAGCTACCTCTGCTGTTAACTCCCTCTAGTCGACTCTGGCGTACATACCAATCCGACGGCTGTTAACCTCCCTCAGTGACTCTGGCGTTCCACCTTCTTGCTGTTAACCCCCTCAGTGACTCTGGAAACGTCCCACCTGCTGAGCTGTTAACCTTCCCTCAGTGACCTCCCCCTCAGTACTCTGACGTGCTACCTCCGCTGTTAACCTCCCCTCAGTGACTCTGGCGTCCCACCTCTGCTGTTACCCTCCCCTCAGTTGAACTCTGGCGTCTACCTCTCGCTGTACCCTCCCCTCAGTTTGACTCTGGCGTCCCACCTCTGCTGATTAACCTCCCTCAGTGACTCTGCGTAGCTACCCTCTGCTGTTAACCTCCCCTCAGTGACTCTGGCGTTCCCACCTCTGCTGTTAACCTCCCTCAGCTGACTCTGGCGTCCCACCTCTGCTGTTAACCTCCCCTCAGGTGACTCTGGGTCCCACCTCTGCTTGTTAACCTCCCCTCAGTGACTCTGGCGGTCCTACCTCTGCTTGTTAACCTCCCTTCAGTGACTCTGGCGTCCCACTTCATGAGCTAGTTAACCTCCCCTCAGTGACTCTGGCTTCCCACCTCTTGGCTGTTTAAACCCCCCTCAGTGACTCTGGCGTCCTACCTTCTGCTGTTAACCTCCCCTTCAGTGACTCAGGACGTCCCCAACCTCTGCTGTTAACCTCCCCTCAGTGACTCTGGCCGTCCCACCTCTAGCTGTTAACCTCCCTCAGTGATTCTGGCGTCCCACCTCTAGCTGTTAACCTCCCCCAGTGACTCTGCGTTCCCACCTCTGCTGTTAACCTCCCCTCAGTGACTTCTGGCATCCGTTCACTACCTCTGCCTGTTAACCTCCCTCTTCACGTGAACTTCTGCGTCCCACCCTGCTGTTAACCTCCCCTCAGTGACTCTGGCTCCTACCTCTGCTGTTAACTCCCCTCAGTGACTTCTAGGCGTTGCTACCTTGCTGTTAACCTCCCCTCAGTGACTTCTGGCGTGCTACCATCTGTGTTAACCTCCCCTCAGGACTCTGGCGTCCTACCTCTGCCTGTTTAACTCCCTCCAGTGACTCTGGCGTGCCCCACCTCTTGCTGTTAACCTTCCCTCAGGTGACTCTGGGTCCACCCTCTGCTTGTTAACCTTCCCCTCAAGTGGACTCTGGCTGCCTACCCTCTGGCTGTTCTCCCCTCAGTGCTCTGGCGTCCCACCTCTGCTGTTAAACCTTCCCTTCAGTGACTCTGGCGTTCCCACCTCTGCTGTTAAAACCTTGCCCCTCAGTACTCTGCGTCCACCACCTCTGCTGTTACCCTCCCCTCAGTGACTCTGGGCGTCCCCCTCTGCCTGTTTAACCTCCCTCAGTGACTCTGGGCGTGCTACCTTCTGCTGTTAACCTCCCTTCAGTGATCTGGTCGTCCCACCTCTGTGTTAAACCTCCCCTCAGTGACGTCTGGCGTCCTACCTCTGCTGTTAAACCTCCCCTCAGTGACTCTTGCGTCCTTACCTCTGTGTTAACCTCCCTCAGTGACTCTTGGGCGCCCTCCCACCTTCTGCTGTTAACCCCCCTCAGTGCTCTGCGTTCCCACCTCTGAGCTGTTAAAGCTGCGGCGCTCAGTGACTCTGGCGTACCCCAACCTCTTGCTGTTAACTCTCCCCTCAGTGCTCTGGCGTCCCTACCTCTGCTGTTACCTCCCCTCAGTGACTCTGGCGCGTTCCTACCTCTGCTGTTAACCCTCCCTCATGACTCTGGCGTCCTACCTCTGCTGTGTACCCACTTCCCTCGAGTGACTCTTGGCGTCCCCACCTCTGCTGTAATAACCTCCCCTCAGTGACTCTGGCGTCCCACCTCTGCTGTTAACCTCCCCTCCAGGTGGACTTCTGGCGTTGCTACCTCTGGCTGTTAACCTCCCCTCAGTGACTCTGGCGTCCGCAACTCTGCCTGTGAACCTCCCTCAGTGACTCTGGCGTCCCACCCCTGCTGTTAACCTCCCCTCAGTGACTGGCGTCCCACCCCTGCTGTTAACCTCCCCTCAGTGACTCTGGCGTCCTACCTCTGCTGTTAACCTTCCCTCAGTGACTCTGGCGTCCCACCTCTGCTGTTAACCTCCCCTCAGTGACTCTGGCGTCCCACCTCTGCGTGTTCTCCCTCAGTGACTCTGGCGTCCCACCTCTGCTGTTAACCTCCCCTCAGTGACTCTGGCGTCCCACCTCTGAGCTGTTAATCTCCCCTCAGTGACTCTGGCGTCCCACTCCCCTCAGTGACTCTGGCGTCCTACCTCTGCTGTTAACCTCCCCTCAGTGACTCTGGCGTCCCACCTCTGCAGGAAACCTGTACCGCCTGGGACTGCGTCAGGGCCACTTCACGCCACGTGTTTGTGGACGAGGCGGGTCACATGACGGAGCCGGAGACGCTGGTGCCGCTGGGGCTGGTGTCGGCGCTGGACGGGCAGGCTGTGCTGGCCGGCGACCCGCGCCAGCTGGGGCCCGTGCTGCAGAGCAGATACGCCGCCGCCTGGGGGCTGCAGGTCAGGGCAGACGGAGGACTGATGCAGATATGATATGGAAACGGATACCCGCGGCTGTGGGAGTCACGGTGGAACTGTTTTAAAGTCGTGTGTTAAAGCAGGAGAAAGCAGGGCTTATTTGAAGACTTTGGGCATGCTGAATTCGTTGCACGTCATTTTTTAAAAATGGTATTTAGCTGGTATTATTATCGCATCAACCCTGTCTGCTATTTGGATTCAGGCGGGGCTCCAGGCCGGCCGGGCCGCGGTTTGGCCCGGCGCTGGCTGTTTTTTTTTCTGCCGGTACGGTACACCGTTGACGCCTCGGCCGTGATCGGTTACTGTGCTGCTGACCTATAACGCATCGGCTTTACTCTGTGCGGCGTGTGTTGCTGTGTGTTGCTGACGGTGCTGCCCGTGCCGCAGACGTCGATGCTGGAGCGGCTGTCCCTGAGGCAGCTGTACGGCCGCGACGCAGACAAGTTTGCCGACCATGGCTGCTACAATCCACTGCTGGTGAGACACTACAATATAGGGTTCCACCCAAAACTACCAATCTACCACCAAATACAACCGCATAATTTGCCATCCGGCTTAATTGTTTGTTTTTAGCATCAAGCATTTCATAGTTATTCTGACCGTAATAAGTGAATCACTGTATGACGTATGGCCATTGGCCATGTGCGATCCTCGTATGCCCGTCTAACCTAACGACCTGGTGTCGTCCTCAGGTCACCAAACTGGTCAACAACTACCGCTCTCACCATGACCTGCTGACGGTGCCGTCGCGACTGTTCTACGACTCGGAGCTGGTGCCCTGCGTCGACTCGGAGATGGCCAACAAGTAAGGACCGCTTACAAACGGGCTGGTGCGAGCTGGGCCGGGCTGGTGCGAGCACTCAGCGATGCCAGTGGCTAGATCCGGGTATGTGTGGTTGCTGATTGTGGGAGAAGCATGTTTTTATTTATTCATTCTGTGCTGCAGCTTCATTCTGTGGTCAGATACCAAAGTTGGGGAAAATCAGTCTCATATTCCTTAAAGTGGTGCCATGCAACATCCATTATGTCAATATTGAAATCCATAAAAGGTGTCTCGCCTTGCTTTTGGTGCCCTGTGTCTCGCCTTGCTTTTGGTGGCCCTACGGTATGTGCGGGTGGGAATGAGCAGAGCTATCTTGGAGCAGAGAGCGTTGCAATATGTGCCCCGGATTCACAGCAAAACTACTGCCGCCTGTGAGGTTTGAACTCACGACCCCTGGTTTACGAGACCAGTGCTCTACCACTGAGCTAAGCCGGCTGGCACTGGTAGAGGTCCTTTCACACCATTATATTGAAAGAGCCCACGCGGTTTCTGCCAAGGAATCACGAAATATTGGAAATACAAATGCAAATCACAGACCTAAGTTAACTACAAAACACAATGATAATTGAGTACACTTAACAATTCCACCCAAGACAGAAATGACCCAACCCACTCTTTCGTACTGGAAATTATCATTTACCGCTCATTCAGGGACGTCGCTGCACGGGGGGTGGGCTGAGGGGCCGCCGCACCTCGTATCCCTCCACCATCTAGATCATAAGCAGTTTAACATGTGACCTTGTTGCGAGTGGACTGTGGAAGGGCCAACAACCTGGCTGCCCCCCCCCCCACACACACACACACTCAAAATTTTGTGGTGACACTTCATGTGCTCATTTACCCTTCAAAATGTCAGTAAAACATTGTAGCGGATCAAACTCCAGCCGCTCGTGAACCATCACATGGGAGGGTTTTCATCCTCTCCCGACCTGCGGACCATTGACCTGCGACTGAGAGCTGGCCCTCCAGTCTGTATCAGCTCGCGCGGAATGCCTGGGTACCCGGTACCGACCGGTTACCACCCACCGAACTGGCCGTCCGCTCCGTCAGCCTGGTGCATGTCCAGCGCGTCTGGCCGTCAGCGACGACCTCAGCGCTGCTGGTGTTCTGGTACGGAGCAGGAGCCGTTACAGAGACACCTCAGCCGCCGCAGTTCTGATGGCTGAGCTGCACAGTGTGATAGCGGCCAGACTCTGTGTCACTGTCTACCATCCAGTAACCACGGCTGGCATAGGACATTTGACGGTGACATCTGTCATAGCTGTCATGTGGCATATGACAGAGCTGTCATGTGGCATATGACAGAGCTGTCATGTGGCATATGACAGAGCTGTCATGTGACATGACATAGCTGTCATATTACATCTACCATAGCTGTCATGTGACATATGACATAGCTGTCATGTGACATCTGTCAGAGCTGTCATGTGACATATGACAGAGCTGTCATTGACATCTACCACAGCTGTCATGTGACATGGCATAGCTGTCATGTGACCTGACAGAGATGTAATGTGACATATGACAGAGATGTAATGTGACCTGACATATATGTCATGTGACATCTGACAGCTGTCATGTGACATCTGACCGCTGACATGCGACATCTACCAGAGCTGTCATGTGACCTCTGCCAGAGCTGCCATATGACATTGATAGAGCTGTCATTTTACATCTGACAGCTGTCATGTGACATGCCAGAGCTGTCATGTGACACCTGACCGCTGACATGTAACCTCTGACCGCTGTCATGTGACATCTACCAGAGCTGTCATGTGACATCTGACAGAGCTGGCATGTGACATCTGCCAGCTGTGAGTGCGGCATATAGGTGATATAACAAATGACAACTGTCGCGTGATAGTGACATTTCGTCTGTCATCAGTCGTATGGCGTTGCGTCCTGTCCTGTCACGTGAACCCTCGGATAGATCACACTACACGCCTGTCGTGTCGCCTGTCATCTGTCACGTCACCCCCGGCTCAGCTGCCGTGCCTGACGTAGTGTGTGATGTCCGCCAGGTGGTGTCGCCTGCCGTTCCTGCCGAAGCCCGGCTTTCCGATGCTGTTCCACGGGGTGCGAGGCGAGAATGTCCAGGAGGGCGACAGCCCGTCCTGGTTCAACCCTACAGAGGCGTTCCAGGTGCGAGGGGATGGCGGGTGGGGAGGGACTGGGAGCCTCTCAGGTTGGGAAAGGGGAGTCTGACAGCCAGGACTGTGATTAGGAGTTGAATCTGCACTTGTGTTATCTGTCTGTGTAGGATCGCTGGATCTCAGTTATCAGTGGGCGTTGTTCTGTTGGTTTGATAGGGGAAACCAACTATCCAGCAGCATTTGACTTTGTCACGTTTTGCATGTAAGGCATTTAACGTGATCAAATTCAATCCACTCTTCTGTTCAATCACTCCATGCATTGCCTTCATCTCATTCGTTACTTATTCAAAATCATCCACGCTGTAGCCTTTGACAGACCCCACTTATGTATGAGATATCCGTCCCGTTAGGAAGCGTCGCTTGTCGTCCCGTGTGACCCCCCCCCTCACTTCCCCATGTCCGTGCCAGGTGATCGCTACCTACAGAAAGGCTGTGGTGTCCCATCTGAACACCCACTCCCCCCATGTCGTGGCCAGGTAATCCGCTACCTACAGATACTGGGCTCTGCCGGCGTCGACTGGGACGAGGTGGGCGTCATCTCTCCCTACAGGAAACAGACCGAGAAAATCCGCGAGCTCATGACCAAGTTCGCTCTTCCCACGGTCAAGGTCAGTTGGTGCGCAGACGGGCGCGACGCATGTGCGTTCCTCAGCGTGTTTGTACGTCTGTACCGCGGTGTTGTTCTGTCTTGCTCCGTCTACCGATGTAGGGCTGATATTAGCCCTGATCTGAGACGGACCGCCGGCTGCTGAGCTGACCGCAGACCGCTGACCGCTTGGTATGTAGCAGACCGGTCAGTTGGGCCGTCACCACTGCAGCTGTGGTGACCAGACAGGACCGGTGGATTAGTGACGTCACTGCCGTCAGTCGGGCCGCCACCACTGCAGCTGTGGTGGCCAGACAGGACCGGTGGATTAGTGACGTCACTGCCGTCAGGTTCGCTGGTGTGGAGGTGGCGGAGTGTTTGTCGTCTTTCTGGAGTGGATCTTCAGCCTGGATTAGATACCGAGTTGGTGCGCGGAACTACCACACACGTCAAGCGTTATTTGGTTCAGCGTGAATATATAGTGTATACTCTTTGCCTTCGCTGAACGTAATACGTATGTCATTGGAGGATTTGAGACAATGTTGCAGTTCTCGTCAGGGACCACTGATGCATTTAACCTGAGCCGCAAATCAATATAGCAGATCACCAAAGAACATCGACCCGTTAGACGATGTATCTTTGAAATGTAAATCAGCTCGCACCGTGACGCTATAATCATCCGTCAGTGTGTAAAGCGTGCCGCCGTCCGCTGTGTACTAAGCCACATCCCTTTGTCACGAGGGTGTCACGGGGGTGTCACGGGGGTGTCACGGGGGTGTCACGGGGTTGTCACGGGGTTGTCACGGGGTGTCACGAGGGTGCAACGGGGTGTCACGGGGGTGTCACGAAAGGGTGTCACGGGGGTGTCACGCCAGGGCCCTCGGTAAGGAAATTCTCACTGGGGGGGCAATTCCGAAAAAATGCTACTAGGCATATGGTAAGCGCAGACACGAAGTCAGGATTTTCAGGGAAGGGCACGTAGTGGTAGAATAAACATAATTTCCTCCTCAGTCAAATGCTGTTAACCGGTGTGTAGGGGGGGGGGGGTGGGTCGTTTGACAGCAGAATCCACATTTATCTAAAGTTCAAATGGGTCTCCTTAGTTACGTCCTTGATACTCCTTTACCTTGCATAGGTATGCATACATTTGAAGTTGTGATAATTGACAAGCATAAGCGTAAAACAGAAATAAAATAGTAGAAGAATCAATATTGGAAGCTAAATAAAATGTAAAATGAAAGAATCGATCAATCAAAAGGCCACAGCCTGTGGTGGTAATTTTGAAACCGATTTTGGAAAACGAACAGAAACGGAGCAAAGGGACCACTGGCGCAACAAGCTTACCAATAAAACTAAATTCAATCAAACATTACAACAACCAATTCCTGATGACAGAAAATCTAAGCATTATTAAAAACAATTTTAAACCCAGGCCCTTGCCGGTGCTCGGTCGAGAGCTTAGTCGTGCCAGGGAGGCATCTGACGCCCCCCCCCCCAAAAAAAAAAAAAACTGACGCAAATGGGGAGTTAGACAGAATAAAACCAATGTCGTTACATAGGAGTCTCTAGATTCATGTCAAGTTGTCACATCGCTCCAATCAAAATTTTACGAAGGAAGAAACATTGCTTCGCCGGACATTACCCCGGTTCATCGTGTGATGTGATGAAGCGGTGGTTTCTGGTAGGGTATGCTCCTTAGAACCAACGATTTTTTGAGAAGGCTGGTTTTCCACGGATCACCAATGGCTGAAACTAATGGTAGATGTTTGTGTCCGTTGCCCGATCTAAGGCCAGCAAACAAGGGAAAACTCAATAATTGCAAAAACAATGTTTTTGTTGTGAAATCCCACACAAATATCAAGCAATAAAGCAATCCATTGTGTTTTTGCTTCTTTAGGAGTAAATGGGTGAAATAATGCACTTTCTTTCGTGAAGTTTTTTGGCCTTTTTAAAATTTGTACCTAATTTACGTCAATTATTTCTGATTTCAGGCCAGTTTTGTGGGCCTTGGCCTTTTAGTCCATTTATGACCTGCCCAATTGGCCAGAAAACATTAATAAATCCAAAGCATCTTTTGGGGACGAGACCGCAAACATATGGAGAGGCCTGAAGAGCATTCCCAAGAACGTAATATAAAATTTTGACACAGTTGTGGTCCGCGCCGATTTCCGAACCTGACGCAACGAAGGGCGGAGTATCCGTCCTCAAGATCTCAAAGCTACGCTAGGTGCTGTAAAACGGCGTAATTATTGGTATTTTTAAGTTGAAAAGCATTCTTTAGTGGGACGCTTTTATCTCCTCAACCCTTATTTCCCTGCGGGCGGCGCAGAATTACCGTTAACTGCGGGGGCAGATTCCCTCCCCCCCCCCCCAGGAGATGTCCGAAGAACCGCTTCGGCCGATTTCGATGGGAACAGAAACCATTTGTTCGTCCGTGACAAAATCTTTATTTTAGGACACCCGGAATTTATTTTTTTTGTTTAAAACTGTGGGGGGCCAGGGGTGCAAAAATAGCGAAAAAGATTTCTTTTTTAAAAGGTTTATTGCGGCCACGTGGACTCGACCCTTTTTCAAAGCAACGAAACGTTTTTGAGCTTCCAATTTCATTGCTCTTTTAGATGTATAAAAGAGGTCAAGTAGACCCAAAATACAAATCATTTGCCCGTACTCAGGAGGAAAAAATGGGGAAATTTTCTGATAACAAATGTGTGCTGTTTCGTGAATGTTTGGGACCAATAGAAACGACCATGTGGGTTTTGAAATGCTGTATTTTTAAATTTAATATATTGCGCATAGGTGGATCCAGGTAAAAAACGTTGGGGGGCACCATGAGCGGAACGCCTTTTATCATCTTCTAAAATTTCAAGTTGGGTCTAAATTTGGACAGAGGATATCGCCTCCAATTTTTATGTTTCCTGAGGTGCGCCGTTGCCCCAAAATATTAAATAATCCAGTATGTATGATGTATATTAGCAGTGACATAGTGTCTGACGCATTTATTCCACGCAAACTACGAAGGAAGCATGCGGCGCAACAACCGCATTCGTACGACCTTCTAAACTGGGCTGGAGCCGCCTCTTCTTGTCCATTTTTGTTTTAAATTTTATACACAACACGCGTCCATTCAATGTTAGGAAAATTTCGTCATTTAATTTAGGAAAATTTTTTTTTTTTTTTTTTTTTTTTTTTTTTTTTTCAAAGTTTCAAGAACGATAGACGTAACGGTTCAGAAGCGCGGACGAAAACTACCGGGGCAGAATCTGCCCCGCAGGGAATAGGGTTTAACTAAAACGGACCCGTACAATTACCGTATGTCACCTAGAGTTTTGCTCCCACTAGGGGGGCAAAATTTGGCCTGGGGAGGGAGCCGCAGTCTCTTGTGGGGGGGGGGGTGATTTCCCCAAATTCAATGCCATCCGTGGCTATGGAGTAGGTTATTATACAGTACAAAAACGTCGGTTTGACCTGAAGGAATTTGTGTAGGCCTAGTGATCATCTCTATAGTATTCTAGTGCCCGGCCCGCGACGAATTGAAACTCAGTTTCAAGCCTGAGGGGGCAAATCAGTTCCACTGGGGGGGCAATTGTCTTTCCACTGGGGGGTGTCACGAGGGTGTCACGGGGGTGTCACGGGGGTGTCACGCGGTGCTCTGTTGCAGGTGGGTTCTGTGGAGGAGTTCCAGGGCCAGGAGCGGGAGGTGATTGTCCTCACCACGGTCCGCTCTTCAACAGTCACCCTGCAGCATGACGTCATCTTCCGGCTCGGCTTCATGCAGGTAACGTCCGCCGCCGCCATCGTGACGTCACGATGATGTTAGACGAGGCGGGAATCTGTATTGAATTGATGTTTTACCTGGAATGATGTTTTACCGACGGCAAACGTTGTAATATGTAACAGTTACTAAGTTTGACCTAGTAAATGTGACGATACTTAACAGTTGTGTCTCCTTCCTTTAGAGCGCTGCTTGATATTTTTGCCAAAATGCCCGATAGGATGCATATATTTTTAGTCCGTGTTCCCGGCCTATTTCTACTGGTATATCCCCGTAGCGTTTTCAGATATCCCGCTGAATGTGTCCGCACTGCCTCACACTGTCCCGTCCCACCGCTCTGTCCCGAGAGGTCCGGCGCCGCTTTAACGGTGGCCCTCCGCGCGCCAAAGTGGTCTTGATGATTGTGATCGGAAACCCGGAGCTGTCTGGCCGCCGACGAGAAACGTGGCGGCCATCTGGTGACGCACGCGTCCACCCACCGGCGGCCCGCCATCGGCTTCGTGACGGCGTGTTGTAGGTGAGTGCCGGACGGAAGGTCTCCCCTGCTGGCCAACCGTCCTACAGCTGGCTGTGAAGGTCGTGTTTGTAGGTGATGCCGGATGGAAGGTCTCCCTGCTGGCCCCGTCCTACAGCTTGCTGTGAACGGGGCGTGTTGTAGGTGATGCCGGATGGAAGGTCTTCCTGTGCTGGCCACGTCCTACAGCTGCTGTAGCGGCGTGTTGTAGAGGTTGATGCAGGATGGAAGGTCTCCCTGCTGGCCACCGTCGTACAGCTGCTGCTGTGACGGCGGTGCTGTAGGTTGATGCCGGACGGAAAAGGTCTTCCTGCTGGCCACGTCCTACAACTGTTGTGACGGTTTCGTGTTGTAGGTGATGCCGGAGTGGAAGGTTCTCCCTGCTGGCACCGTCCTACAGCTGCTGCTGTTGACGGCGTGTTGTAGGTGATGCGGATGGAAGGTTCTCCCTTGTCTGGCCACCGTCTACAGCTTGGCTGTGACGGCGTTGTTGTAGGTGATGCCCGGAATGGAAGGTTCTCAACTGCTGGATACCGTTCCTACAGCTGCTGTGACGGCGTGTTGTAGGTGGATGGCCGGAAATGGATAGGTCTCCCTGCTGGCCCCGTCCTACAGCTGTCTGTGACGGAGTGCTGTAGTGATGCCGGATGGAGGCCCTCCCTGCTGGCCACCCGTCCTACAGCTGCTGTGACGGCGTGCTGTAGGTGATGCCGGGATGGAAGGTTTCCCTGCTGGCCACTCGTCCTACAGCTGCTGTGAAGACGTGCTGTAGGTGATGCCGGATGGAAGGTCTCCCTGCTGGGCACCGTCCTACAGCGTCGTGAAGATGTGCTGTAGACTGGTCAGCTATAGCTGGCTGGAACGCTCCCTGGCTAACACCAGCACCGTCACTCAGTGCTGTGACGGGATACTGTGGGACGGTCCTCCCGCCCTGCCCTCCTACAGTGCTGTGACGGGATACTGTGGGACGGTCCTCCCGCCACCGCCCTGCCCTCCTACAGTGCTGTGACGGGGATACTGGGACGGTCCTCCTGCCACCGCCCTGCCCTCCTACAGTGTTGTGACGGGGATACTGTGGGACGGTCCTCCCGCCCTGCCCTCCTACGGTGCTGTGACGGGGATGCTGTAGTCCGGGCGGACGGACGGAGGTCCTCTGACCACCGCCCTGCAGCGCTGTGAAGAGGCTGGTCGCGAGTCTGCGGCTCGCCGAGTGAGGCGTGCCGCCTGATATTACGTCGCCCGTGCCGCATCTTGCCTGGTCGTCAGTCGGATTGACGACGCCTGCCCGCATCTCCGCGCTGTGGACTGACCTGCGGCGACTGCAGCAGGAAGCGCGGAGGAGCCGGGCGGTCCTGCCGGGGTGCAGTGGGGGGACTGGTCCGCGAAATGGCCAGGATGCGCGTGTTTTGTGTGTGACGGGTGACGTCTCCGGCCGCCGTGGCGTGGGCTGTGATGTGTGCTGGTGAGTGTTGTGTCTGCATAATCCGGCGTCAACATGTTTGTTTGATCGCGGCAAACTAACAAACATACCGCGGTGACGAGCTGGGCGGAACGGAGATGGGCGTCGCTTAGTGTGGCGGCGGCCGGCCGCTGCGAGTTTGATTTCTGAGGGCATCGACTTATTGTCACTGTCACTGAGAACTGCCGAGTTGAACGAGTCGCTTCGATCTCACGAGCACATACTTCGTCTCCGCTACGCCCACCGATGTGACTCATGTCTCTGAAGTGATGTGAGTTGTGGTGTTATCACTGATCACCTGCAGGGATTATGTTACCGAACTGAACGCGAAGTTGGCTTGCGCAGCGGGCATTCTCGGGTAAATCAATCATTCGTTCCTACTGTCCTGACAAATACAGACACATCGTACACTTTTATTGTTTTTGTCTTATGGCACCATGAATGGCACCACCACATTGCACTGTGCGACGAATTGCCGGTATGTCGCATCCTCGCTGGCATAGCACCAACAGAAAATATACGGATAAAATGAGAGAGAAATATAACAGTAGGTCCAACACCAAAGCACCAACCTCCCGACACTAACAAAACAGCAGCACCGGGCGAATCCCTCGAAATACCCCATATCGTCTGCATTGCAGAATAACCTCACCGGGCCCACCATTTCCCCAACCCCGGACGGCATACATCGGCACTGATTGTGCATCACTCTGTTTGCGACCACCACTTCACGTCTGTGAAAACGACGTCAACACCATAATAAAGCTGACCACTGGACTCGGCACCAGGACTGAACCCCTTCCACGTCCCCTAAATCGTCCCACACTGTCCCGACAGACTGCTAGAAGATTCACAGGAGACTACCGAGAAGTTAGGCCCGTCTGACGACCGTGACCTGAACCGCTGTTCAACGGCTGAGAAAGAGGCCACGTTCACCACCAGCTGCGGTACTGACCAAGTCTGGCCAGGTTAGAGCCCACGCAACACCGCCAACGTCCACACAACACTAGCTGCGACGTCCCCTGTCCGACTGCCCGGCCCTCATGGGAGTCCGACTGCGACGCCTGGGGTTCATCTACCCGAAACCCGAGCAGGTCCGGAGCAGCGGAGTGGTGGCGGCCCTGGAGGGCGCCAGGTACCTCCAGAGCCGCGGGCTACACGAGCACAGGAGTCATCCTGGCGAAAGGAAACAACCAGCTGCGGGGTCCAGCTCGTGTCAATCCACGCAGCCGGCACCACGGCGACGCTTTCCACCGAGTCATGCCGAGCAGAACTGCTAACAAACCAGTGCAGCACACCCTCCCGGGCCCGGCGGTGTGTCCTCTAAAGCTGACGATGATGATGGTGGTGGTGGGCGCGCGTGTACAGCTGCAGCACACTTACCTCCTTCCACGGCGGAGGGCTTGTCGCAGTAGCGAGCCGCGACTCTGTGTTCTCTAATTCACGTCCAGCGAGCGGCTCCATTTGTAGCAATTCGTATCACACCCCGCAGTCGCCGTCACTGCGACGACCGGTTCCTCTTTGTAGTACTGCATATCACGCTCCCGTCGGCCGCCGGCTAGAGCAGGATTTCGTTTTTGTAGCTGCGCACCAGGTCCTTGTGCGGGAGGATGATGCAGTTCAGCACGATCTTCTCCGGTGCCACGTTCACATTACAACCTGGCAACACGCGAGGAGTTCAGACATGTTTTCAGAGAACAGGCTAGCGTGGTACAGAAGTTCAAAGAACATCTTATGATACGATATCAAGATAAGGAGTGCTAAGGCAGCGAACCAAGCAAGCCAAATACCGGTGCAGGTCTTTAAAAAAAAAACGATGTGACTTGTCTCCCAGATAAAACTGGACTGCACAACAATCCGACTAGTTATTACCATTCCACCATCACCATTATTCCATCCTCTGTGCATCGAAGTCCTAGAACTGCAGCCGGACCGCTCCGTGGCGAAGTCCTATAGCTGCAGCAGCCGGACCGCTCCGTGGAGAATCGTTCCGGTGGGCTGGACATACCACCGCCACGATAGCCGACTGATCCCACAGTTTAAGAAGCGCAGTCCCAACTCCCACCACGCATCGCCCACACAACTGGACAGTTCCGACCACCAGCCACGCACCACTCCGACGCTACCTACCGAGTATGGTGATTGACGGGTTCAGTTTGCCGTCAGTGTTGAACAGCGACCCGTTGTCCATCTTGGCGAACGGCTTGTTGGGGTCGGGGTCGCAGGGCGTGCCCTCGATGCGGGACCAGGCGCCGACCACACTGTCCCAGCCGAGCACAGAGTGCAGCACCAGAGCGTGCTCCTTGACACGAGCGCCGCCTAGCACGATCGAGTCCCGGATCCGAACACCCTCGAGCACCTCGACGTTCCGGCCTACGCTCACGTTCGGTCCCAACTGCACAGAGAGGGAAGGGTTGGAGGTCAGAAGGCTCGCGTGTAGTCGGCAGAGACCAGTAACACAGATGTTTGTTTTACAATATTCAATAACAAACACAGATGGGAAGGACTAAAACATGCTACAAGATAATGGAACTTTTGACTTCAACCGCAAAGCAAGGCCTGAGAGTTCCGAAATGGAATCACATTTTTTCCAACAACCAACAATGAAAATTTGCTGACCTCCCTTAGTCCTTACTTAATATGATGGCTTCTTAACCCACCCACTACCGTTCCCCGACCCGTCGCACACCAGCGTGGGCACCAGTTTCCCCCCCCCCCCTCGTGTCGACCCGTCAGCCCGTACCAGGCATAAAAAGAAGGGTGGATGTGCCTCGATGGATCCACACGTCCCGATGAGGTGCACGCTTTCCCGTCCTCAGCCACGGCACCCTGTCCGGCGGCAGAGAGGCCCCGCGCCAGCTCAGACAGACACAGACAGAACAGACACACACAGCAGTCCTCAGCCAGCGGTACCTGTCGGCGCAGAAGGGCGCCCGCCCGCCAGCAGACACAGGACAGACAGACCACCACACAGCAGTCCCTCAGCCACGTACTGGTCGCGGCAGAGGGCGCCCGCCGCAAGTCAGACAAGCACAGACAGACAGACAGACAGACAGACAGACAGAACAGACATCCAGACAGCACGTCAGACAGACTCACCACACAGCGCAGTTCCTCAGCCAGCGTACCTGTCGCGGCAGAGGGCGCCCCGCCGCCAGTCAGACAGAGCAAAACAGACAGACACCACACAACAGCCGTCAGCCAGCGGGGCGGACACAGCAGCCACCCAGCAGCGAGTCCGAACAGCTGCGCGGTCACAACGCAGCACCGCTAACGGACAGATCATCCACAGCACCGCCAGTACACGGAGATCGTGGCAACTAAACCGTGAATCTAGCGTGGCACACGCTAGATTCACGGTTAGATCGCATCTGCACTCTGCAGCGCCAAAGTCAGCCAGAAGGCCAGCACGGCAGGTGCAGTGCCAACTACCGTTACAAGATCTGTTTTCACGGGCACGTTTGAAGTAACGGTACCGACTAAAATCCTCTCAACGTTCTCGCGGTAGAGTTTAAGGTAGTGACGGTTGTTGTATTACCCTGGTTGCTGTATAAATCTCACCCCGTTCTCGCGGTAGAGATTCAGGTAGTGCCGGTTGCTGTATTAATCTCACCCCGTTCTCGCAGTAGAGTTTAAGGTAGTGTCGGTTGTTGCATTACCCTGGTTGTTGTATAAATATCACCCCGTTCTCGCGGTAGAGTTTCTGGTAAGTGGTAGTGCCGGTTGCTGTATTAATCTCACCCCGTTCTCGCGGTAGAGTTTTAAGGTAGTGCCGGTTGCTGTATTAATCTCACCCCGTTCTCGCGGTAGAGTTTAAGGTATGCCGGGTTGCTGTATTAATCTCACCGCCGTTCTCAGCGTAGATTTTAAAGGTAGCGCGGTTGCTGTATTAATCTCAAACCCCGTTCTCGCGGTAGAGTTTAAGGTAGTGCCGGTTGCTGTATTAATCTCACCCCGTTCTCGCGGTAGAGTTTAAGGTAGTGCCGGTTGCTGTAGAGGACCGCGGAGGCCGTCTTGATCTGACTCCACCAGCGCGAGGTCTGGTAGACAAACACGCGTCCGGAGCCTGCCAGAGGCGCCAGGATGTCCACCTCCAGACTAATGGTCTCCGAGAGAGTGCCCTCCTCAAAATCGGCACTGTAAGTCAAGCCAGACACATAGTTAGAGGCAGCGGAAATAGGGTTTTCAGACAGACACACAGTCAAGCTTGCACAGATGAGTAACGTTGCAGTCAGGCTGCAGATGGGAAGGATATAAAAATGCTACAGGATAATGCAACTTTTGACTTCATCCTAAAAACACATTTTGAATAAAAATGTGAATCAAACACTTCTATCCAACCCGGTCGAAAATTCTGCGTAACATCGACCACCTACTTCGTCCGAGTCATCCCCACGTCTCTCCCACCACTCGATCCTCCCCAGCGCCCACCTGTACAGCTCCTCCTGCTTCCTCTTAAACACGGCTCCGATCTGCTGGAAGATATCGCTACTGCAGATATAGATCCCCGTGTTGATGAGCGTCGACACGAACGTCTCCGGCTTCTCCGCGTAGTGCAGCACAGCGTGCGTGGCGCGGTCCTCCGCGATGCAGCCGAAGTTGACCGACTGCTGACGAGTGGCCTCTGTCGCCATCACGGTGAGCAGCGCGTCCGCTGGCCTCTCCCGGTGGAACGCCAGCAGCCGGTCCAGTCGGAAGTCGCCGCACACATCGCCGTTCAGCACGAAGAAGGCGTCCGGGCTGCCGGCGCGGATCTGGTCGCGGAACTGGTACAGGCCGCCGGCGGTGCCCAGCCCGGCGTACTCCTGCAGGTAGCGGACAGCCACGCGGTAGCGTGACGCCATCTCGGCGGTGAAGGCCTGCAGCTCGGCGGTGGGGTACGCGCCCAGGATGAGGACCTCGCGCAGGCCGGGGACGGCGGCGCACGCCTCGATGTGGTGCTGGATGACGGGCCGACCGGCCACGGGGAACAGCGGCTTCGGCACCTGAAGGGAGAGCGGCCGGAAGCGGGTGCCTGGAACAGGGGAAGACAGTTGGCAGAGGTTGACATTGGTGGCAGTGTGTAGTTAAGAGCAGAACAGACACAGTGTGTAGGGTTGGTGGGATACAATCGAAACTAATACCTTTTGCTAATATGTGACACTCTTTTCTAGAGCAGCGTCAAGGGCTTGAAAAGGGAATGTCAGGATTGATTTGATTAAGTGCTTCAAGTTTTACTTACGGAAATGACAAAAGCCATGCCAGAAATGGTGATCTTTTTACATCTATATATATTTATATAATCCTGTGACACTGGGATTAAATAAAACACTGGCAATATACATAAGCATTAGGTCAGAAGATATGCTCATAAAAGCCAGGGATGACACCGCTTGAGCGCCATATAGACAGCCTCGTCGAAGTCGGAAAGCCTTGATGTGACGTAACTGGAGGCAGAGCGCGCAGACGGCGCCGGCGACGTCCGTGACACGGTGCCACTATGGATTCATTTTACAAATTTCCTGACCACAAAAACCATCCAATACCAAACAGGAGCCATTTTGTTGTCCAACATATTGACCGATTTTGGTTGAGGCCAAAAATGTCCAAGATTTGACCGATTTTTAAACAGTATTCTTATTTAAACAAGATTGAGCTGACCGAAAAGTGTCCAAAAATGTATTAGCCTGACCGACCGATTACCGAATCGGTCACACATTTTCTTCGGCAACCAAAATTTTGGTTACCGATTGACACCGCTAGTTGCCACCGGCGCATAGGCCCGAGAACAGGGGGCAGAGGGGGGCGCTTCCCTCCGGAAAACATAATCGGGTCCGGGGAGGGGCGGCGCTCCCCCCCCCCCAACTTTTGCGAGGCTCAAATTAACGTTGCGTAAAAGGAGGATTAATCGTCGTATGAGACACCGAAAATATTAGGGTTTCTTCACAACATTCATCGTTTGACCGGGCCCTCGTCCTACGCCTTTGCGAGCACCGGGCTCCTGCCTTGATCGGACTTAACCAAGGCTGGAGCACTACCGGAAGCGGGCCCGTATCAAGAACATGCAAGGACCAAGCCCTGTGTGACCGGGCCCCATATTACGCCTCTGCCAGCACCGGGCACCGCCTCGATCGGGCCCCATATCACGCCTCAGCCAGCACTGGACCCCTGCCTCGATTGGGCCCCTAGCCAGGAACGGGCCTCTATCGGGAAGGGGCCTGTATCAAATAATTTGTGAGGCGCAGACCCTGTTGTGACCGGACCCTCGTCCTAACCGGGTCCCATGTCACACCTCTGCCAGCACCGGGCCCCTGCCTTGATCGGACCCCTACCAGAAACGGGACCGTATCAAGAATATGCAGAGACCGAGCCCTGTTGTTACCGGGGCCATGTCCTGACCGGAGCACATGCCACGCCTTTGCCATCACCGGGCCCCTGTGTCGATCGGGCCTGACCAATACCGGGCCCCTACCAGAAACGGGCCCGCATCAATAATTTGCCAGAACTGGGCCCCATATCACGCCTTTGCCAGCATCAGGCCCCTGGGTCTCGATCAGGCCTGCCTAAGACCAGGCACTTGCCAGGTAACGGCCAGAATACGGGTCCTTGTTATGCGTGCCCCTCGGAAATTTCGGGAGTCAGCTGACCTTTTTGACCCACCCCCTGCTTGCGCCACTGGAGAGCTGTAACTGGCGGCTGAATACGTGTTACGAGTGAGCGCGGCGCTGATGAAGGAGCCGGCTGCCTCCAGTGACGTCATCCGGCGGTCCGCCGAGTTCAAGGTCAAATGGCTCGTGTCCTTACCTGGTTATAGGGCCTTGATAAAAGCATAATAATATGCTCATTGCTCATAAAAACATAATACAGCCTATCAGAGCATGCAATCAAACATGGTATTGAAACAAGCAAATTTAACTTTAACACACTGTGAAAACCTGTGTTAATGAGCATGTGAATTGTGAAAGATGGAGAACTTCAACAAGTTTAGGTTTAGGTTTATATAGTGGGCTTTAAGTAGACTGGGTCCGGAATTGGTCAGGACTAGTGGTTGTCAATGCAAAGTGATAAACAATATACCAAATTCACAAGGATCCTTGAATACAATTTCACAAGCAAACACAATGCCACATTCCTTCTCATAAGCAACCCACCCACTCAGTAAACAATAAACACCATTTCTTCATACCTTTTTGCGGTCCACCAATAAGAATGACTGCCTTCAACATGATTATTCTTCCACGAATAGTACACCTAAATCAGATATCTGGAAGGAAGGTCAGTAATATGTTAGGTTGAAAGTAGCCTTGTTCACACCATTCACAAACAAAAGGCTTACAACACAGTGATGATTATTGGGGCTTACAGGCTGAGGCAGCACAAGTATCATTGCTATGTGTCGCCCATTAGGTAGGCTATTCTTTGTATAGTTTCTGCTGCCCCCCCCCCACAAAAAATGATTGTGTTATGGATGATTCAATCCCCCACGCCCCCCCCCCCCCCCGCCAACTGCCCCTCTGTTGCGGAGCCCTGTGTTTGTTTATTGGGGTTTAAGGCGCGCGACACCTTTTGGCTATATATATACATAACATCAGGGGCTCTTATATACATTATATACATATAACATCAGGGCTTCATTATAATGAGCCCCTGATGTAACACATTACATGACACATAGAGACTAGGCTCAGGACCAACAAAGGCAATAGTGCGGCGTGCCGGCAGTTCAATTATTTAAAATTCATATCCATTCCAAGCTATACCTACTCACCACACAACCTTGAATACCGTCCAAAACAACCAACCCACCAGACCGGTGATACGTGTACACTGTGTGACTGTACACCGTGTACAAATACCACAGTGTAGCTATGCCGCTGCGATCCCATTGGCCGAGTTGTCTAATGACGGCGGCCATATTGGTGATCACAAGAGCAGTCGGCGCCTGTGTTAAAGAAGGCGGGCGGGCACCCAGGCTGACATTTTTACAATATATTTGAGCGAACTACTGGTGGGTAGCGCAAAATGCTACCACCACAATGTTCCAAATTGAATTAAGAATAATTCTAGGCGAAAAAAAATTTCGTGCAAAAAAAAAAAAAAAAAAATGAAAAGTCCTAGAAAAATCATTCTGCATTCAATTTGGAACATTTTTGGTTGGTAGTCATATTGCTCTCGACATAGTAGTTCGCTCCAATAATTGTAAAATGTCAGCCTGGGGTGCCGCCCGCCTATAGGCCGCCGACTGCTCTTGTTGATTACCAATATGGCCGCCGTCATTAAGAACAAGTATTTCCGGCAATGCAGTCTCCCATCTCTATAGAGTTCAGTGACAAATACACAAATACAAATCGGAGAGGGGCTCAAAGTCATATGGTAGCATGGGCGTGACTTCTACTGGCCCATGAGGTGACATGTAAAAATGTCACTTTAAGCCAAGTTTTCGAGACTTTCTTCAAAGAATTATATCAAAGTTGAATGATAAAAAATAAATTTTACGCGCTTTTATTTCGATTTTCGTTATCAAAATGTCAAGCCCAACAAATGCTTCTCGAGTTATTAGCCAAAGTATGCGATCGCGCCAGTCGCCGACGGCTTTTGTGAGTACCAATATGGCCGCCGTCATTAGACAACTCGGCTAATGGGGTCGCAGCGACAATGCTTATCAATATGCTTATATATGAGGTTGTTGATCGAAACAAAAGCGCCATACACGCCGCGAGTTAATCCAGTAAGATGGTCCTCCCCTGAGCCAATATCTGGTTATTTTCCAGAGTGCTGTTCACGGGTACCGCAATCTGCTGCGGTCGCTGCGGCCCAGCCGCAGAGATTAGGGCTCGCCCACTAACTCCCATACGTCACCCGAGAGTGCGCGCCCATGAACACAAGTGCGGCTCTCTGCGGCCGCGGACTCGGACGGTCGCTGCGGCTGACTTTTTCCCGGCCGCAGGAATCTCGCATGGCACGGCCGCAGCCGATGTGACGTCATACTTACCACCCATTCCCCACCGTCCGTCTACCCCCACGCCTGCTGGCCGCAGCGGCCGCAGCGACCGCAGCAGATTGCGGCACCCGTGAACAGGGCCCTGTATATAGTGCCCTGATTATTTCAAATCTGGTTGCGACCAAGGCTCTATAACAAGGTAGGCCATTCCGGCCAAAAAACAGGGTCTCAAGCCCTGATTGGTCGTGGCGAAGTATGACGTAGTATGACGTCATGTGACGTCAGCTG